>OY748289.1:20251689-20354895 GCA_963556515.1 Nudaria mundana | reverse complement strand
GGTGTCTGCTGTACAAGACGCAGATTAGACCCTGCGTCGAATACTGCTCTCACCTCTGGAACGGCTCCGCGAAGTATCTGCTGGACGCTCTCGACGCTATACAGCGACGGGCTATGCGTATTATAAATTGTCCGGAGGTAACGGGAAACCTTGAGCCGCTAGCTCAGCGCCGAACAATAGCTTCCTTGGCCGCATTCTACCGTATTTACCACGGCGAGTGTTCTGAAGAGCTCTTCAATCTGATCCCACCCTCTTCCTTCCGATCCCGAACAACGCGTGCCGGGCAGAGATGCCACTCCCACACAGAGCGTTTTAAACGTTCGTTTTTCTGCCGAACGATAGTGGCCTGGAACGCCCTGCCTGTGCACGTGTTTCCTCCCACATATAATCCTGGGTTCTTTAAGCGGAGCGTGAAGAGGCACATCAGTAGGTCGTCAAGTTGAGGGCCACTCTCTATAGTATTGTGTGCTGTGAGAGTAGCCCACAATCGCTAGACATCGTCACGACTTACCACCAGGCGGGCGGCGTCAATTTGGCGAAACCAATATAAAAAAGAAATAAAAAATCCGGGAATTGATATAGTCTCAGTCTCAGTAACTTTCAAGTAAGTAATCGTTATTATCTGTGTGTATGTTTACTGTTCAGTAGGTATATAATTTTATGTATGCATAATATGCATATGTATGTATGAAGGTATTCTTATAACTATGTATATCTATTTTATATTAGTATTAATGTTATATGTGTAGTTTATTTGGATATATATTTATGTAATTACGTCTTTTAGTTTGTATACTTAAATGTACCGTATATGCACCAACTCAGTCGAATCTCTGCATCACCCCTAGGTTGGCTAGTAGAGAATGCCTTTGGCATTAAGTCCGCCTTTGCACATATACTTGTGCATAAAGATTAAATAAGTAGATAAAATTAATAAATATAGGTAGCTACTTACCTATTTGCCAGTGCCTCGTCCGTTAGTTAACAGATGAACCGCTGTGCAGGTGAGCTGCTAGTAGAGGCCCTTAGTACATGACATTAACAAACTATGACATATAATGACTCATACTACACTTGATATTTACATAACAAACTTGTATGTATATATATATCAAGTACTCCACACCATACCACACCTCTGTTACTATATACTACCCGTACCGAAGTATCAACCATGCCGATGTGATCATCGAGTGCGATGATCCCGTGTAGGGTGACGATCATTACCGAATATTAAACCTGTGGCGTAGCCGGTTGAACGTACGAATTGTGTGAGACCTGCTAGTGGTTGCGACCTGCCGATGAATAGACAAGGCTTTGGCAAATACATAAGTTCCCGGCTCTAAAGTTAAACGGCCGGCAATGGAAGTTAGGGCGGTCGTATTAAAAAAAGGGGCATTATAAAACGATCGAATAATATTCTATCCGTGCGACCACATTACTAAGTGAGCGACTTTCTAGTCGCTCACTTAGTAATGTGGTCGCACAGTGTGGTCGCATACAGAGTGAGCGACTAGAAATACAGAGAGGGTTAATTTATTCTTTAAACAAAATGGGTAGGTTAGGTTAGGTTAAAACTGTGACTTCTTACGCACGAGCTGAGCGAGCGAAGCGAGCGGTGCCGCGGCAGCGGCCTGCGAGTGCCAGAAACGACTTGCATCGCTCAAATGTTATGAACCGTTCTCTTAGCATAGTCAGTCGCTCACTTAGTAATTTCTCGTCACTCGCAGTCAATCGCTCACTTAGTAATACAGTCACTCGTTTAAATACTACCCTGAAAAAGTATTACTTAAAACATTTTATTTATTTTTATGGCTGGTTTCAGTTTCAGTATTAAAAATTTTCATTTGAGTGTTTGTTGAATACGTGAAATGTATGTGATTTTTTTTCCTGAATTTTGACAATTTGCGTACTCAGTTGCTAACTCAAATACATTTTTATATCTGACCTACTCCTATTGGTCGTATCGTGATGCTTAGCATACAGCATTGGGACTATTCAACACAAATAGATTTTATCTATTCCAAATTACTGCTTTATTTGGTTGAACTATCTAATCTAATCTCAGGAAAAGTAGTTCTAACTTCTAACTCTTTCTTTAACTTTATAATATTTGTACTTATAGAAAAGTAATAGGACTTATACTATAAATGTCTAGTTTTCTGGTTACCCTTCAAAGCGCCACCATGTTGAATTTGAATAAATTCAACATTAATATCAAATTGCAGTCCTCGTGTATTTTGCACGTGGCATGCTTATGGATGTCATTGGAGGCTGGAAAATTACACCATTACGATGCGTGTTTACGTTGTAAGAAGTATGGATGCTATCACCCTGTATAATAATTATGCTAGCTAATATAATATGCTTTATGACTTTCAATCATTCTCGTTCGCTCGCACCTACTGATTTTTCTAATAAAGGTAAGTACTTATTTAGTAGGAAGATTTTAAGGCTAGATAAGCAAATGCTTAAAAAAGGTTTTCGTCCAATTACCTATGTGATAATTTTTTTAATGGTTTATTCCGCGATCATGTTATATTATATTGCCAGCATTCAGCCCCTCCCGGATTAATTATTGGACACTTTTACTACTGTAAGCATGGCTCGTGTGAAAGGATGGTCCAACTTTTTTTATAGAAAAACAAATAAGTAAATGGTCTATCATATTGTTTTGTGCCGCCTGGACAGGGTAAAACATAAAAATTAAAGTAAAACTTTCGTCTTTTAGTAATTAACCTATTTCAACATTTCATTACATTCAAAAACGTAAAATAATTACCAATTATTACAATTATTTATTGTATATTTTAATTAAAGGATTAATTAATCAAATAAATTACATAACGAAAAAAAAGATGATACGATAAAGCTGACAGCCGGTCAAAGTACCAGGCAGTCAGACAATAGCAGGCGGTCGTGGTACCTACTCGTGGCTTCCTGCGACTATATGACGTATAAACAATGGCTATTGTACAGAACACGTTACCATTTCACTTGTACTTAATTACGCTACTGCACACCCATATGTGCATCTATATTTCTGTATACATGGCAACAATGGACTGTTACTAAAGGAGGGTCCAGATGTATGTGTTATGTGCTGTGAGGGTTCATGATACGCGACCATGATACACAGGTTTGATACGCCACTTTGTCACGACATTCACTACGGGACGATCTTATGGTGACATCAAATATGAATTATGTTATTTATTATAAATAATCCAATATGAGTTTTGCTGTGAGTGTCTGCATTCAAATCGAAAAGAACAATTATATTTAGTTATGCCACGTTTAACAGAAATACACCAATTTTCTAGGCGTCGAAGAATCGTCGTCGTTATACAACTATCTACCAATATTTCAAAACATAATAATAGAAAGTAAAATTACTCTTCTAATCACTCATAAGTGAGAAATGATCACTTGGCGTGAAATCGTTGATGATTAACAATCCGAGTACCAGGCTCACAGAACATCATGATGGTAATTCATGTAACAGCACAAACGGTACAGAAGCATGAAAAGCTTTCACATAATAATTACTGCAATTAACTTCTCACTTGTTTCTCACTTCTCCTAGTGACAAATTATTCAAAAAGAAAGCTTTTTATTGTTTTGTGACCGGGTTAATTGCAGGCTTCTCCAGGGCACAAGTCGTCCTCATCTGAACGCTCTGCTAAATGTTCAATGTTCTTTATAATTTTATTTACTTCATATCTACTTAATCTAACTTTACCACTGCTTTCTAGGTAGGTTTCTAGAAAAAGCGGCGGGCGGTGCGGGCGACGCAGCAAACATACCGTCAATAGGCTCGCCCCCAATTACTTGGGACCAACGTAGTGACTGCCTACAAAATTCACGTAATGATCCACTTGCTCAAAAACGACAATTTGTGACAGATATAGGAATATTTCCCAGCAAAACATAAAACAATAAATCGTTGTTGAATGAACAAGCATCGCAGAAAGTAGTGAACTCAATGACCGGTTGTAAACAAACTAGTTTACATAATATCACAGTTACCATGTTTACTCCTAAATACAAAGGTCAGTGCACACCGGCGGCGGCGGAATATGAAATACCTACCTACTTGTTGTCCATCACTTATACATACAAAAACTTTCATTCTTTTCGATTGCCTGGGCTTCTACGGTATTCGATGAAACCGCTTGGTTTCCCAACGTTTCTATTGGGTTGCACTAACCATGCGTACACATTGACTTCCGTGTCTATGTAACCATTCAACTAAATGTTGAGGATCGTGCATTAGTTATTTAGCCATTAGGAGCCAATTTTGGTCATGATGTTGTGAACTTTTGCTCTTTCCCAGATACTCCTCCACTTATTATATTATTATTATGACACTGGACATAACAGAATAAATAAATATACATATAAGACACTTTTTAACCCAGTGTCATCTAACCCAATGCATGGAGCATAATTATTATAGTACAAGTAAGAATAGCCGAAAAGCTGTCGAGTCTAATGTTGGCCTCTTTAGTTATCAGTAGTTGTCCCACTTTATAGCAGCTTTATAATACAATAACAAAGCTAGCACCGTGATTCCGCGTTACTTCTATCAGGAAATGTTCAAGTTGGTCACTTCAATAGTGTGTCACTAGCATTAGTTACGGGTCATTGGGTTTTTAACAATGGGTGAAGTAAAGCTATGGTTATTGTAGGGTTGCATAAGTAGGACATTTTCTTGATTTACTTGGGGATTTTTTGGAGATTTAATTTTTTTAAATTTTCTGTTTCATCATAATAACATACTTAGTATAAAACAAAATCGCTTCTGCTGTGTGTCCGTTCATATGTATGCTTATTTTTATAACTACGCAACGGGTTTTGATGCGGTTTTCACCAATAGATAGAGTGGTTCTCGAGGAAGGTTTTTATGTATATATTTTGTAAAGAGAGCGAAGTCGCGGGTGTCCGCTAGTTAAGTATATAATACAGTAGAAGATGATGCATAGAGGTTCCCACCAAGATTTTGGAGGCCCAAGGATGTGTGTGAACTTAGCAGATCATTGTCCAGCAGATCAAAAAAAAAGTGAGTTCTTTTCGCATGCAGCTGAGTTCTATAGTTCCTGATAGTTTTTAGAAATAGTTCTGGCGTTTTTACCCCAAAAAATGTCAATTAAAGAAATGATCTGCTAACTTCCCGTAGCAGATCATTGTCCAGCAAATCAAAAAAAAAGTGAGTTTCTTTCGCATGCAGCTGAGTTCTATAGTTCCTGATAGTTTTTAGAAATAGTTCTGGCGTTTTTACCCCAAAAAATGTCAATTAACGTAATGATATGCTAACTTCCAGTAGCAGATCATGGTCTAACAAATCAAAAAAAAGTGAATTCCTTTCGCATGCAACTGAGATCTGTAGTTCCTGATAGTTATTAGAAATAGTTCTGGCGTTTTTACCCCAAAAAATGTCAATTAACGAAATGATCTGCTAACTTCCCGAAGCAGATCATTATCGTTTAACGTTCTTACATGATCTGCTGATACTGGGACGTAAGTTCTCGACTCAGATCGATCGATCGTTGATCGTTGGAGATTGCAGTTCTCATACGAATATGTGATAAGCAGAAGAAAGGGTTGAGAGGTTGAAAATGATATTTTTCGAGTTTTGGAACGAAGTTTCTTATCGCGCGTTGCGAAAGGGGGCTAGACGGCAAAAATTAAGACCAAAAGTTGGAACAATACTTTTTGCTATAGTTGTAAGTCGTGCGACGTGCGCGTGTTTCTCTAGTTATCAGGCAATGTGATGTACGGGCAGTGCTGCGGTAACTCGACACGCGGCAAGCCAGTGGCCCTGACGGCATTCCGGCGGTGGTGCTACGAAAATGTGCAGGTGAGTTGTCTTCAGTATTAACGCGACTGTACCGCCTGTCATACTCTACAGGGCTCGTGCCGGAGGTCTGGAAGGAGGTGAACGTACAACCGATCCAGGCAACTATAGACTCATAGCTGTCACCTTAATCATTTGCAAGATGCTTGAGCTCCTTATAAATAAGCAGCTCATGCGATACCTAGAGGATCACTCGCTAATCAATGATCGACAATATGGCTTCAGACCAAAACGATCAACGAGTAAGCTCCTGGCATTCGTCACGCATGTATGGGGTGAGGCTATGGTACGGCGAGTCCTTGGCTATTAGTCTGGACATCGCCAAAGCTTTCGATAGGGTCTGGCATACTTCGCTCCTTTCCAAGCTTCTGGCATATGGTCTACCTCCTCAACTGTGCAGCTGGATTGCCAGTTTTTTAACCGAGTGCGGGTCCTCTGCGATGGCCAGGCTTCTCGCTTCTTACAAGTGAATGCCGGAGTACCGCAGGGGTCCGTACTGTCACCAACTATCTTTCTTCTGCATATCAATGATATGCTATTCCTCGGGAACATTCATTGCTATGCAGATGACAGCACATTGCACGGGAGTTACTTGGTTCGCCCGACGGCGGGGCGATCTGAAATTGAGGAGGAGAGACGACGACTCGTGGCTGACCTCAACCGTAACCTCGACAGTATCTCTCAATGGGGTACCGAGAACCTGGTCGAGTTCAATGCCCGCAAAACACAGGCGTGTGCATTTACTGCGAAGAAATGCCCTTTCCTTCCCCTACCATCTCTTCAGAATGCATTATTACCAATGAAGGACAACCTTGATATCCTTGGCATAGACGTTCGTCGAGAGTTCAATAATAAAAACTACATCGAAAGATGTATAGGGCTAGCTTCGTGGAAACTAGGAATACTGAATAAGGTAAAGCGATTCTTTACACTGGACCAGAGGTGTCTGCTGTACAAGACGCAGATTAGACCCTGCGTCGAATACTGCTCTCACCTCTGGGACGGCTCCGCGAATTATCTGCTGGATGCTCTCGACGCTATGCAGCGACGGGCTATCCGTATTATAGATTGTCCGGAGGTAACGGGAAGCCTTGAGCCACTAGCTCAGCGCCGAACAATAGCTTCCTTGGCCGCATTCTACCGTATTTACCACGGCGAGTGTTCTAAAGAGCTCTTCAAACTGATCTCACCCTCTTCCTTCCGATCACAAACAACGCGTGCCGGGCAGTGATGCCATTCCCACACAGTGGATAGCATGTTCGCGAGAACCGAACGTTTTAAACGTTCGTTTCTCTGCCGAACGATTGTGGCCTAGAACGCCCTGCCTGTGCACGTGTTTCCTCCCACATATAATCCTGGGTTCTTTAAGCGGAGCGTGAAGAGGCACATCAGTAGGTCGTCAAGTTGAGGGCCACTCTCTGTAGTATTGTGTGCTGTGAGAGTGACCCACAATCGCTAGACGTCGTCATGACCATATACCACCAGGCGGGCGGCGTTAATTTGGCGAACCAAATAATAAAAAAAATAAATGTTTTTTGGAAACACATAGGTACGTATTATACATCATTCACTGAACCTTTTCCCAACTCAGTTGGGGTCGGCTTTCCAGTCTAACTACGATTCGGCTGAACTTCGATATTTTCCGTGAAGCGACTGCCATCTGACCTTCACAACCCATGGGCAATATTGAAGTTCTGTAGTTAGACCGGTCGGATTTTTGATTTAGGGCTCCAACTACCCCTAACGACTGCCATAGATGTTTGTATGACAACCGGGACAGACGGCTTAACCTGCTCTCCGAGGCACGGAGGGGTCTCAGTGTCTTAAGAAATGGTCACCCATCCTAAGACCGGCCTGAGTCGATGTTGCTTAACCTTTGCAATGTGTTAACATTGTCGGTTACCACTAGACCACGAGCCCCTCCGAGGTACATATTAAACATAGATATATAAATGATATTATACAAATGATATTTTTCGAGTTTTTAAAC
Source organism: Nudaria mundana (assembly GCA_963556515.1). Lineage (NCBI taxonomy): Eukaryota > Metazoa > Arthropoda > Insecta > Lepidoptera > Erebidae > Nudaria > Nudaria mundana. Next base: position 20,347,048 of record OY748289.1, on the reverse strand, counting down.
GTTCTCACATGATCTGCTGGTACTGGGACGTGAGTTCTGGACTAGAATTGGATTGCAAATTGCAGTTCTACTACAGATCGGTGAAAATCGAAAGAGTTCTAGCCTTCGAGAATTGTTTGGAACGATGAAAATTATAATTTTCAAGTTTTTGAAGGTTCCCACATGATCTGCTGGTACTGGGACGTGAGTTCTGAACTAGAATTGAATTGTAAATTGCAGTTCTGCTACAGATTGGTGAAAAACGAACGAGTTCTAGCCTTGGAGAATTGTTTGGAACGATGAAAATTATAATTTTCGTGTTTTAAAGTTTTCTCACGTGATCTGCTGGTACTGGGACGTGAGTTCCGGACTGCAATCATGCTCTAGATTGTAGTTCTCATACTAATTATGTGAAAAGCGAAAGAGTTCTAGCCTTCGAGAATTTTCGATATTTTTCGAGTTTTCAAAAGTTCTCACATGATCTGCTGGTACTTGGACGTGAGTTCCGGTCTCCAATCGAGCTCTAGTTTGTAGTCCCATACAAATGTGTTAAAAATTGCAGAAAATAAAATCAAATCAAATCAAAATCATAATTAAAAATCAAAATCAAATCAACTGCAGAACTCAGCTGCATGCCAACAAAACTCACATTTGTTTCCGATCTGCTGCAAAGTGATCTGCTACGGGAAGTTAGCAGATCATTTCTTTAATTGGCATTTTTTGGGGTAAAAACGCCAGAACTATTTCTAAAAACTATCAGGAACTATAGAACTCAGCTGCATGCGAAAAGAACTCACTTTTTTTTTGATCTGCTGGACAATGATCTGCTAAGTTCACACACATGTCCCAAGGTACCCCAGTCTGCAAATGGTGCACGTGCACATGTATACCAATATCTCTATGACCTAGACCTTTATCTCTATACCTTCATAATACTTTTATGAACAGTGTCAGTCTAGTACAAGTTCCTTACGTTAATTTGCTCGAAATACGTATTCGTATTCCCCATACATTGCACACCAGCGCCCCTTGCGGTAGCGTCAGGGAACTGTGTGAAATGTATGGAGGAATACGAAAACGTATTTCGAGAAATTAACGTAAGGAACTGGTACTAGACACACTGTATACTTTTACACTTTTATAAGGATAAAAAGGGATGTTAGTTACTTAGTAGATAGTAAGTTTGTACCCTTTGCTGAATTTAAAGAGCCAGCGAACCATAAACCTTGTTGTTTTCTTTGTAATCCTTTTATCAAAGTGCAGTTTTTATCATCTATTACTTGTAAAAATATCAGGCGACATTGATAAGATGTTTATTGTCAGGTTGATAAATTATCTATTTAGAGAAATTTATTATAAAGAATAATGACTTTAATTTTGATAATATAGTTTATCTAAGCTTGGAACTGTATATGTATAATAGGGATTGATTGTTGGTGACAGTCTCAATGAGGAGTATTTAACTTCTCCAGTATTGTTCTTTAAAAGAAAAAACCATGACCTTACTAATGAAAATGAAAAATAACAAGTTGTTTATTAGACTTATTAGTTCTTAGTATATTCTAATATGCGGTTCAATGCAATATTAACATCAAATCTAACAGACTTTTAGCCAACTGTCATCATAACCCAATTGCCGCGACCTCGCTGATCACGATTCGCAATTTGTTGACCACACCATGACATTAGCGGGGTTAGCTGCTGCTGTGACGAATGTGACTCTTCATGCAGTCAGGCAATCACTGAGGTTCTCGCTACTAATGCAAGTATTCCAATACTGGTGCTTTAAACATAATTGATTAATTGTTAGTGAAAGTTTTTGAGTTATTATCACGCAATTGCGGAAATACTTAAGATGTATAAAGCCGGGTACCTACCGACGCCACGCATGTACGAAGAAATTAATTGATATGCATGATCCCTACAGTACATATTTATAAAAATACGAAATTGGGTAAGAGCATTCCTTATAAACGGGGTCGCCACTCATTTGCAACTCTTGTGCAACGACTATGACAACAAACGCTCCCGACTTTATAGTGGCGCAACCAAGTTTAGAACCAATTTTATAGAGTCAAGATACCCTCGTTACGATGAAATCAGAGCACTCCAAAGTTAATGGTTATATATATTTTATAGTGTTTCAACACATTGGAAGTGGGTACCATAAATAGATGCATTTTATCGCAGTTGTTGGCGTTCCCGAAGTTCCGATCTTAGATTACGAGAACATTTTTTTGGGCCAAAACGATAAAATATCTTTGTTTACAAGTTTTAAGAAATAGTTACTTTGGGCATTAAGTGTGTGATTTTAGCCTAAAAAAATGTGTGTTTACACATTGAGTAAAGCGATAGAAGAAAACGTTCTATTAAAGGATGAGAGAGTTGCAAACGGAACGACTCATTCCCTCTGAACGTTGGAGCTCTTGGCTATTTAAAGTCCATACTCTATGAACTACTACTACTCTATGAATCGCAGTTAGACTGGAAAGCCGACCCCAACTGAGTTGGGAAAAGGCTCGGTGAATGATGATGACTCTATGAACTACCTAGCGTACCCAAATTAAATTAGGAGTACATTTCAGATGTAGTTATTACAGTGAACCAGTATGTGGTGATTATTTACTAGAACCTATTTTATGTATCATTTATTTATCCACTAGTGGTCGCCCGCGACTTCGTCCGCGTGGTAATTTGGATGTTTTCCCGTTCCCGTCGCGCCGCGTCATATTTTGAACAATTCACACAATATCTTTATAAATTGTAGCCTATGTGTTATTCTGATGTATAAGCTATATTATTGTAAAGTTTCATTAAAATCCATTCGGTAGTTTTTACGTGAAAGAGTAACAAACATCCATCCATCCATACATACTTACATACTTACATACTCACAAACTTTCGCGTTTATAATATTAGTAGGATTTTAGTAAGGCAGCAGTGGTAGTTTGTATAAATTGTTGGCATAGACATATTATGTGAATACAAGGGACCTAAGCCTCATCATTTGTGCTTACAAAAGAGGTTTTGGCAAATACAGTTTCAACAAATGGCAATAAGTAGCAATGGTCTTGCCCCACATTACGTGGGAGTACCTTACCTACTCGTAAGTCACAGAATAGGGAATAGTACTTACATAACGAACTTGCACTCCGACGTTAATTAAAGCACATTCTTTTGTTTACAGAAAACATAATTTGAACCTTAGGCTTGTCAGGAAAGTACCAGCATAATTTGACCAATAATTATGACACACTCATACATAACACACTCATACATAACGCACTCATACATAACATAACATGCCTCAATGTCAACTCTATGGTCAATGCCGTATCACAAACAAGAGACAACCCTTACTGACTTACAACTTCAAGTTTACGCTGACGTCACGTATTTTTTGCGATTGTTAGGCGAGTGACATAGGCCTGCTATTATGTAATATTAGTTTGTAAACTAAGTATTTGTTGTTTTGTCGAAAATGGTAAAACCTCTTTTCATTCAGATATTGAGCTATAATAAAGTCAGTGAGTTTATCCAGATAATATATGAGATCATCGATATAAATAATGATTGATATAAACGTCGGACGAGAGCGTCGGACACGAATATGATAACATAACGGAATTATTGACCGAAAGAGCGACGCGTCTACATTTCGATACTGGACAATTTTGCATTCGTCTATCTGTCTTTCTGTGTGTTCCGGGCTGGCAGCCATATTTTTATGGGATCTCCAAGAAACTTGGCATCATCAAACCCATGATCCATGTCACCATTTATCAGTCTGTTTGCCAGTCATCTTTGTGTGATCCGTAAAAGCTTGTTGAGGAGTTTGTTTTATGTTTAATAAGTACTTATAGGGGGAATTATTTTCCCGCGGCCCCAGCTCGGAAGTATTCCCTGTGGCTGCGGCGAACTTTGGCCACCTATGTGGTCTCTGTCTGGGGTTGGGTCAGGTTTTATCCGCTATGGTGAGTGAATCTGTGTGCTGCGTGCTCGCAATCCTTCTAGCCTCCTTCAGTAAGGGCTACTCACCCCGTATTTAGGGGTGCCAATTATATATCCAACCAATCTCATCTGCAAGTGGTGCACCTAGCGATCAAAACACGATTCATACAGTCGTCAATCTCTCACTATTAAAATAGCCTAACCCGAACTCGTGACGCGTACCGTACACAAACAGTTTATAGTTATTTTATCCATCACATAAAAGCCTTATCGTCAAATCAAGATAATACGTTACTATAAGGTCGTGCATTGTTTTTCCCGTTATCAAAGACAGCTGTCAATAACTATGAGATAAATAGGAGTTAACAATGAGTTACACAAGCCAGGTCCTTTCTCTTCGAATCTCTCAGTAATGTCACATGGATCGGATTAGAACCGAGGACGGTTCCGATTCGAAGATTAGTTTCGAACATTAAGTTTTAAGTACACATCCGGATTTGCTTGGGGTTATAAACTTAAACAACAGGTTTTATTCCCGACGTTTTGACTCTGTTGCAAGAGCAAGGCAAGCATGGCGATAGGAAGAGTTTATAGAAAACCAATGGCAGGAAATTTCAAATAGGTAATGTGTTGATTAGGTCAAGTCATCGACATTTTATGCGATATCATTGGTTATCGACAAACTCTTCCGATGCCATGTTCACGCTGCTGGTCACGGTAGACTGGGAACTACATCTTCACTGTATGTTATGTTAACTCGTGTTCGACTTGTCGGCAAACCACTCTCGTTGGGGTGACGTAGACGAGTTGCTTCTTGGGCATTCATACCTAGTATCCAATTTTACTTTAATAGGGACAGATTGATTTCGTAAAGTCTCCGTTTGATAGAACTGTGAAAGGTTTTGCTCAAGGAAATAGATACGTTAGGAATGCTTAGGTACCTACATTATGAAACAAACTCACTTTTCTACATATTCTACTGTATTTATTGATTAAAAACCTGACAGGTTTCACCTTACGGTATTATCAAAGGTGTACTTTTCAACCTACACGTGAAAGAACACCTTTGATAATGCCGTCAAGAATGCGAGTGTAACAACAAAGTAGGAGATTAGATACACAACCGCAGTAACGAGTTAACAAGAAAAACGTATCGCTACCGTTTCTTTCATTAACTACTCGTAATTGGAAGATTACTTCCCTTCTATAATGGTTACTACCATGGAAAGTAGCGATTAACGGAATATTGTAAGCGTTGTAATAATTGTACTTACTTAATATTTAATAGTTTCCTCAACGATTTCATAATATGCTCTCTCCTAGTTAATACCTATACTCTATTTGTTAAGGTAATTAAGATAATGTAAACAAACACCCACCACACCACAAAAAGCGTTCTTTTACAGGGCCACTTTTCAAGTTTTGAGATAATACGTTGCCAAAATAAATCATTTTATAGCTTAAAATCTTATTTTTCTGTTTTGACAAGTAGTAGTGTGTACTTAATTACTTTTGAGTATTTAACTGTATTTAAAATATTAAAGGCAAATATTATTTCCAAATGGAAGAAACAATTAATTATTTAAAATTTTATTATTATTATTGCAGTGTGACTATGTACTATAAGGACCCTAAAATCCTAAAATTATACATTCAAAGTACATAACCCAACTAAATTTAAAAGTTCGATAGCGCGGCGACACATTTGATTGATGTGTGACTATGTACTATAAGGACCCTAAAATCCTAAAATTATACATTCAAAGTACATAACCCAACTAAATTTAAAAGTTCGATAGCGCGGCGACACATTTGATTGACAATAATTGACATTTCATTTAGTCGGGTTTTCAGGTGTCATCCGTGAAAGTGTCAAAAGCCTGTCAACCGCCATTTCTTTGTGTACGTTTTTTAATTACCTGAACAAATAGAGTATGTAGAGAGAGTCTTTTTAAAATAAGTACTTTACTTCCTAATAAACTTGAATACTTTACTTATCATATCATACTTATTGCGGGTATAACTCTGGGTGCCTTTATAAGTCACATCATGACTTTATAGGCTCAAAAGCCAACCTCACCTACAAGTTATGCCTTTGCCGATCATCGGACAAGACAAGGCTCTGCTTTAAGACATTGAGACCCCTTCGTGCCTCGGAGAGCACGTTAAGCCGTTCGGTCCCGGTTGTCATACTTGACAAACATCTATGGCAGTCATTAGGGGTAGTTGGAGCCCAAAATCAAAAATCCGACCGGTCTAACTACATAACTTCAATAGGCCATAGGTTATGGAGGTCAATGGCAGTCGCTACACATAAAATATCGAAGTTCAGCCAAATCGCAGTTGACAACAGGAAACCCGACCCCAACTACGTTGGGAAAGGAGTCTGTTATACATACATACCCTATTAGGTATGTATGTATAACAGACGCTTGTTCGAATGACCGTAAACGTACATTTATTTATAATTTTACGTAAATAACAGTCGCAAGGGAATTATAATTACCTAATTAATTAATAATTTGACTTCTTTTTCAAAAAACTAAGTTAAACTAAAAAGATAAATACTCTTATTCTCTACTTTGAAACTATTCGACGCGACGTATAAATAAATAGCCTGAAATAAATCTTTATTGTGTGACAGTTGGTCCACTTTCGCGAACTATAATGAGCCAAAGTCGCCAGCTTACCTTTGTCAGGTGTCAGATTATGAAGTCGCCGCGATAACAATGGCGTCTTGCCGTTTTCACTTGCAGAAATTACCACAGATAATACTCGCCTTATCTCTATCATTTTATCTATGGTTATGCCAGGATTATTATAATCTATGGATTGCATCTTTGATAGCAAGCGATCGAGAGAAACATACAACCCAAATCACGTCTTTATCCCCGAAAGGGTAGACAGAGGCGCTTACTAAAGAGTTTAAGTAATTTAAGAAATGGTCACCCATCCTGACTAGATTGGCCTAGATTGGATTTGGCCTAGATTAGGACTAGATTGGCCTGACTAGATGTTGCTTAACCTCTGATGTGTTAACATTGTCGGTCACCACTAGACTACGAGCCCATCACCTAGTTGGGTACCCTAATAGGGTACCTAATAGGGTGTAATTATTTGGCAGACACGACATTTAATACTGTTCCATTTCCTCCGACTGACTCCCAGTGCCATCTCTGAGGATCATCTCTGACAGACGGACAAGGAACTGACAAATAAACCCATAGTGTCCGGAAACGGTAGGTAATAGGCTCGCCCCTACGAGTATTATGGAAGTGAACAAAATGATCGGCGAAACGAGGGCAAAATAAACGCCTCTGTTAACCCCTTCGGAGATAAAGTGGTGATTTTGAGTGGTTATTAAAAAAAAGAAAGTAAAGAAAGTTACTTGATAAAATACTTACTAAGTATGTTGAACTTTACGTGTCGTAATGATGACCGTTTTTGTACTTTCGTGGCATTTGTTTGGTGATAAATTTTTTCTTTTGTTTATACTCGTAACATTTCAAAGCTAAGTTCATTTGGTTCAGCGCATTTATCACAGTAAGTATAAAACCTATTGGTTCAAGAATCTATTGTCTATTGAAGAAGATTCGATTACAATACTAGTGGAGCAACAATGAAAAATGTTGCAAAAGCGAGGACGCGAACGAAGTCGCAGGCATTCACTTGTCTTTATAATCATCTGTATACTCAAATTAAATCTGTAGAAGTGAAAATTCTATACATTAAAAATATCAAAAAAATAAATGGCAGGGGGTGTTACTAGACCGACACCGAACCCAAAAATTGATTAAAAAATTTTTTGTGTCTGTCTGTCTGTTTGTTCAGGCATCACGCAATAACTACCGGTTCGATTACGATGAAACTTGGTATAATTATTCTTTAATATCCTGGGCACCTACTGGGTACTTTCAATCCCGGAAAAGTATATACAATAAAAAACACCGATACCTAGACCCGATTACTGTACCAACCGCAAATAATAAGTTTGTCGTATGTTACTTCACCCGCAGTGGAGTTCACTAAGGGGCGCTGCACACGGCTAAGATACTATAATATTTTATCTTAAGATACAATATCGCTCACCATACAATTCTATGGATTATCACACACGACGAAGATAATAAATAATATTTCATATTTTCGTATCTTAAGATGAATTTGTATGGTATAATAGAGAATATAATAGAAGATATAATAGAGAAACTGTTGTATGGGGGCTTTATGAACGCCATAAAACCCAAAACAATGGTTTTTAGAATTTTTGTCTGTTTATCTGAATGTTTGAACACGCTAATCTCAGAAAAGGCTTAACCGATTTGAATTTTTGATTTGAATTTGTGGTTTTCAGTAATGCGTTGTGGTTTATTCAACTTAACATTTAAGGTTTGGTTTTCAATTGGTTCATAAATAGAAAAGTTATGTAGATCTAAAGTAACACGCAGGCGGAGCTGCGGGCAACAGCTAGTAACATAATATAAACAAAGTCGCTTTCGTTCCCTATGTGTACTTAGAACTTTAAAACCACGATTCTGATGAGGTTTTCACAAATGAATAGAGTGGTTCTCGAGGAAGGTTATTGTGTAGGTAAGTAAGTATATAATTTGATGATTTTTTGTCAAGTCAGTCGTCCGCTAGTAACAAAGTCCTATCAGATCACTTCGTTGGATTACTAACGAGGTTTTTATCAATAAAGTGATTCAAGAGCCATATTACACGACCACTTTTAGCAAGAAACTTTCTTGGTCCTATTTAAAGTGGGCAATCCTGTTGCTGCTAACCGGACACTTTTATCTTAATAGTTTAGACTATCCGGGGCTCGTGGTCTAGTGGTAACCGACAATGTTAACACATTGCAAAGGTTAAGCAACATCGACTCAGGCCGGTCTTAGGATGGGTGACCATTTCTTAAGACATTGAGACCCCTTCGTGCCTCGGAGAGCACGTTAAGCCGTCGGTCCCGGTTGTCATACTAACATCTATGGCAGTCGTTAGGGGTAGTGGGAGCCCTAAATCAAAAATCCGACCGGTCTAACTACAGAACTTCGATATCGCCCATGGGTTGTGAAGGTCAGATGACAGTCGCTTCACGGAAAATATCGAATTCAGCCGAATCGCAGTTAGACTGGAAAGCCGACCCCAACTGAGTTGGGAAAAGGCTTGGTGAATGATGAGTTTAGACTATCCACATAAAATACTTTTACTTAATATCTCTCAGTGTGCTAGAACATCTCTAAATTAATACAATTATTTAAAAAATACAGTAGGTTTGTACCAACGTTGTGACGCTTCCTTGAGCACCCTTAGAATCGCATCAGTGATTTGCGATATATGGAGATTATTATGTATTGTCTTTATTACTTACGCGTTACTTACGTTAGGCACGAATTTATTATTAATAGGTATACACAAGGAACAGGAAAATTAAATTTAAAAAAACCTAAACAAACTACAAACTACTATCTAAAATTAAAAACTAAAATAAATATGTAAAACAGGGAGACTTAGGCAGAGTGCCCATAACACAGGCAGTATTCCCGCGCTGAATTGCCAATGAGAGTCTTTGCGCGAGAAAGCTGCCTGCGCGGGGATCACCAGTCTCTTCCCTCAGACGCTTACTGAGTTCCGTGAAGAGCTGATGCGTACCGTGGCCCCATGGGCCTAGTGTCTCGACACCAAATGCGACGAACTCATAGGCACTAATTACCTAATAAAATTAACTACACATGGTTGGATACCTACGATAGTATTAACCAGTAGAAATAGTATAAAAGAGTCCAAAGTGTACGTTACTATACCTCGATTATTATTGAACCTAGGTGTAACTGCGAAGTTTCAACTCAAATTATAAAACAATATAGATTTTTTTATAATTTGAGATCTCCCAAGTTCGATTTCGTTTAAAGCATCGACCTTGTGTCGGATTCCCTCGTAAATAGTATTACGAGTATAATTATAAATCTGTGATCCAAGTTCCAATTTATTATTCGGTTCACTTGAAATTGTAACCTTTAAAAAAAATTATTGGGATCACGTTACCACAGATAATAATTATCCGCCGGGCGCCACTGGAAATACCTTCTGCGTGTGAACCAGAGACGCCCGGCAAAGGATGTGAGAGCTACCGCGGACTTGGGCCGCCGAATTAAAAAAAAAGATAATAATTATAATATAATTCGTTATGTAACTTAAGTAAGTACTTAAATAGCATTACAATATTAATTATAGTGAATTGACCTAACCTAATTGGTCAGGCTTCAACGGAACCTGCATAGGTACCCACTTACTAATTACTTAATCAGTGTAATCCATAATTTTATCCCGTAATTTATAATATTACTCCTCTAAGCTTTTTTTAATCTAGGCGATTAAGTACGAATATTTTCTTTATAAACAACGAGTTTCGTCTAGACGCAAGCATTCGCGCTTCAACATTTTTTTTTATTAACCGTAACACACGGAAGTATTTTTGTTTTATAGACTAATTAGGATCCGTGAAAAGTAGTTTTATAAAACAATTATCATTGTAACATTTGGCTGTTCTACCGTTATTATTCAACGTTAAATTCAATTTAAAAGAAACCGTTAGCTTTTGCGACTTAAAATAAAGAAAATAGTGAGAATCATAACTTTTAAGGACTCGTCAAAAAACTACCAATGCTTTCTGCGTGCGTACCAGAGACTCCCGGCAACAGACGTGAGAGCGGCCGCGGCTTTGGGGCACTGATATAAAAAAAAGGTACCCAATGCTGTAAGTGAAAGATAAGTAAATTCTACCCTTTTCTACCATTTTGGTAATATTTTAGGAAATTTTAGGAATTTTTGAAAATTTTTGGTATTGGTAGTTAAGTTGTATTAAAGTTATTTCATGCTCAATAGGTAGGTACTAGGTATATTGAGTACCTATCTTTATTTCACATTTCGCACGTTTAGAATCAAACCGTCTCTAACCAAAAAACTCAAATTTCCACAAACAGCACTTAAAGTTTTAAGATTTTAAATTGGTAATAAAACTGTATTTTTTTGACTAAATAGTTTTCTTTATACTCAGTACTACCAGTGCTTAGCCTGGCTATCAGGTAGACTAAATCAAGTCTTCAAATAACTTATTGTATTTGTAATATATACTTTTTTATATCATAATAGTGTCACTTTTCCCCTAAATTTGGTAAAGTGTCATTATTCAATTAGCCGAATGAAGTCATTGTAATAACATTATATAGTAAATTGTCACTATGACCCTATATTTTCAGTAACTGAAAAAAAAAGTGGTTGATAAATTGAAACTGCCACATAGAAATCAATAATTTTAATAAACTTTATGAGTACTTAGCCTTCAAAACAATCAATAAAACTTTAAGTTCCGAGTTCTACCTTATAATTAACATGATACGTACTACGAGGTAAGGTTATTCTATAATCACAGCAATCAGACTTTTTGATAAGCTATTATTGTTTTTCTTAGTTAAGTTTGTTTCTTATTAATATTTGTAAACCAAAACAATCAGTCTTTTTACTCTATGGCATTTTTTTTACATAAATCGTAAGGTTAAGCACGTAATAATTATCACTATAATCATTGCAATCAGACTTTCAGTTAAGACAGTACCTAAGTAGATATAATGTTATAACCACCTAGCTAATCATTTATTATGAACTTTACTTATAAAGAACTATTTTTTTATAATGACAGTACCTACCTTAACACATTTTTTGTTAAGGTATTTTAACTTGATACAGTATCCAAAATAAAATAGGCTCCGAGGAGTATAAATTAGGCGTGACTAGCCTTCTTATTTGGATGATTAAAGCTATAAAAATTATAAAAAACGTAAAACATAAAAAATAGAGCCATGGACAATGAATTAAGTAAGTACCAAAATCCAAATTTTTTCAATGACTCACAGAATATGATTATAAAAAGACGACACATAGTAAGGCAGTATTGCGTTTTTCTTAATAAGATCTTTAAGAGCTTTTTTCTTGTTATCAGGTAATGGTAACGTTGAATTATACAGACTAACTAATTGAGGCCGAGCTTGACGAATCTTCAGTAATTTTATTTCTTTATAATTATCTTCCATGTATGACGTTTTGTAGAAAACCCTCACGTTGTCGGTTGAATCTGCTTTTTCAATCTTAAGAATTCTTACGTCGCCTACTTTAACCATCTTTCCATCTGTATTTTTAGTCAATTTGTACTCTTGAAGTTTTTTAATGTCATAGAATTCGCTATGAGACATCTCTACTACGTTATATTTCTTTCCTTTTTTTTAGCCTCTCGTATGGCATCTATATACTGATCAGGGACGTATATGGGTCCTGCTCTAAGTCTTCTTTTTATTTGTCTCTCTATTGTGGAGTGTACAGAATGAGGGTGACCCTCATTCTGAGTGTGACCCTTCACTAAAAACTTGTGGGTGATTGAATGAATATTTGGCAAATTTTTAACCGCATAAATTTGTACATAGAAAATACGTATTGGTTTTTTTTGTTGACCACAACAATTGTCCGAATAAAAAATAACGTAAATTTTTTCAGATGACGACTCTGATTTGATTGATTTTCTTTGTAAACATTTAAATACACAGGAACCTATCTCATTAGCACCCTTTTGCCCTTCGACTTCGTTCCAGAAGTAACAGTCAGTGCAATCAGTTTTAAGTTGGCAAATTGTGAAATTTAAGCAATTTAATTTCGATTTATAGTAAAAAAAAGAAACATCTCCTTTGGGAACTTGCAACATTGCTTGTAAGTCATAGCATGCTACTATATAATTGTCATTAATCAATTCCTTGTCTCTTGATTTTTCTTCTCGGCTCAATTCTTTCTCTTTAAGGTGTAATCTATATTTTTCTTCCAATTTTTCTTTTTCAGCTGGTTCTGCATTTTCAAAAGCAACACAATCTTCACATCTGTCTTTTTTAGGCTTAAAAAAACTTATATTAAAATCTTCTTTGAACACTTTTCGATAAATGTGTATTTTGACGTATATTAATCCATTCTTTTGACAATCTTCCTTGTAATCTTTATATAAATCTGTTAACGTTTTCCCTCCTTCGATGTATTCTCTAGTTGTTTGTTTTCGTAAGTAGTGACTCTCTATTCTAGGTATATAATCAAAAGCCAATAATTGCAATGTAGAAATAGGTTTGTTTGATTTGTTATTTGTCGCACTAGTTCCTGCCTGTGGTTTTAGCGTAACACAGTTTCGTTTCGGTGGAGTAGTATCATTTTGTTCAGAGTTGGAACTACTAGAATCGGAGCTCGTACTAGAAGATCTGGATGAGCTCGATGATCCTGAGGAACTCGACGATCCTGTTGAGCTCGATGAACTATTCGGTATTGATGGTCGTGATGATTGTGATACCTGATTGCTTAAGACTAGGTTTTGCCTCTGCCTGCGCCTTTTCGATAAAGATTGGTTTTGAGCAGCGTTGTCAGAATCAGATGAGAAAGGATTTTCATGAGAATTAGGTTTATATTCATGATCATCATCAGAGGCAGGTGAGAAATCTTCAACTGATTGACGGCTACCACAAGAAGAACATGAAGATTTTCTATTTCGAAAGCACTGTTTGGTATGAACATCTACATTACTGGTACTTGGATACGATATATTTTGATCACCATGTCTTTTCCTAGCTGTATTTTTACCCATTTCTTCCGGTTCTTCTGGTTTATCAGCTACTGAGTTCATTTCCTTAATAATTCCTTTAAATATTCGTGTTCTCGGATTAGGTAGTGGCATGGTAAATGCCTACAACAAAAAAAAAAACATTAAATTATTGGTTTGAGAATAATTAGTAAAATGCAGAAAACAGTGCCTTATAAACAACAACCAATAATCAAAAATAATAAGGAATAAGTTTTTTTATTGACTATACTTTGCAGCTTTGCCATTACTTTGTTTTAAGAACTCAAGCATACAGAATAATGACATTACAATCTACATTTTGAATCATACATAATTAAAAAGGTGCTTTTATTTTCTGTTTAAATACATCGTCCGTTTATATAATGGCCTTGTATGCATAAGAAAATGTTGGAAAAACTGTCATATTTAATTTAAACTCATATTTCATTTAATCGACAGTCTTGTATGCATACAAAAATAATACCTAATGTGGCATTTTAGGTTTAAATACATTTTTCGTTTAAACAATTGTTTTCCTACGCATACTGAAATAACAGCTAAGCTGTCACTGTAAGTATAAATACATTTATCGTTTAAACGATAGTCATGTATGCATACTAAAGTACCAGGTAATTTGGCACTTTAGGTTTAAAAACGTTTTTCGTTTAAACAATAGTTCTTGTACACATACTGAAATAACAGGTAAGCTGACACTTTAAGTTTAAATACATTGTGCGTGTAAAAAATACATCTTACTTACCTTATAATTTTGCGAAAGGCGTCCTTAAACAAAAAATGACAGAGTTCAGCACAGAGTTGACCAGCAATCCACGCTGTCCGCGGCACTAATGAAAAAATGTCGATGTTGCTATTATCGTCTGCAGCTCCCCCCGCCAAAATACATAACGACACTAGCGGTATCTAGTGATTTTGTGACACTATTATTATGAGTGTTTTTGTATTACATTCATAACATGATACGTAAATAGATGGCGTTGTTAGTTGAAATGTGATAGATTTTGTTTAGTGACGGTTTGATTATAAACGTGCGATTTGTACTAAATATCTAACTGGTACTAAACAAGTAGGTATACCTATACTTACTACTTATAACTAAGTACAATATTCAAGAATTCGAGGCATTTAGAATTTAACTTTCTGGCACTAAATTTTAACTTTTTTTTTCATAGTTAAATTCACAATAAAGCGAGATAGATCTGTACCTATTGGCTCAGAGCCAAAGCCAAAGTTAGCGCGCTTTGTGTGTGGGATTATATGATGGATAGGAATATGTTTTTGAAATATGCTTCCGATATTAATATTATCTAAAATTATGTTCATCTATCAATATTAAATGTTTGGCGTCTATCTGTACATACACATTATAGAAATGTAATTTAGCATTGATATCCTGATTTATTCTATTAATGTTATTATTCTTTAACGTTTGACTTATGATTTTTTTGACATGTAGGTAAATTAGCTTGTCATGAGCTAAGTATTTTATATATTACAGGCCCAATTCTTGACATATTATTTGTGTACTTAACACAGATATAAGAATACTATAGGTACTGAGTAGTTGTGTAAGGACTTAGGATCATGTAAGGACTCTAATAGCGGGCGAGCGAGTTTCAAATTATTTAAGGTACTCACTTACGAATAGGTACCTACTTACTGCTGAATATCAAAAGTCAATAATTCAAATAAACAGTGGGTGTTCAGGTGCACAACCCAAGCGTGACCCTGGGTGACTAGCGTAGCGTGTGACCGAGCCCTTTACAGGTAGCGATGTGCAAAAGATAAAAAGCCACCTTTAATAAATGTGCCTTTATATTATATTTTTTAACTAGCGAACGCTCGTGGCTTCTACAAATTATATTGCTACACAAAAACCTTAGTCGAGAACCACTCTATCCGTTGGTGAAAACCGCATCAAAATCCGTTTCCGATCTAAGCATACTTACATTTAACATTTAAGCGACTTTGTTTTATAATTGTAGATGATTATGCTGATGATATTTCTAAGTATATTTCTGATATTTAAATTTATTAGGACTTTACTTGTAGTTTGCCAGCAAAAAAAATAACAATTTTTAAAAAGGTTGACTCTTCGCAGTTACTAAGATTTGAAAAATTAAAATCTCATTCTGATATATAATATTAGTATAGATGTAATGTTGTAGCCTGTGGCACAGAATAGGGAAAAGTATGTATAATATAAAAGTATGTATATTATAGGTATATACCTACTTACATACTTGTGGCACTTGCAATAATATAGATAAATCAGCCACTCTTAAATATTGAGGAGAGTCGTATAAAATAAATCACACTCAAGATAAATAACAAGTCCGCGTAACTAGTTTTAGTGCCAATTTTAAAGATATATGTTAGCACAATGTTTGTAAATAGCCGTTATAAACATCCAAACCACCAGCTTCTTCTTTTTTTCAGATAGGTGGCTGCATCTTTCATCGATGATTTTGCCAATGTCAAGGTTAATGCTTGATAATTCCCGTACAGAAGAACTAGTTACTCGGAAATAGTTCACGGTGCGGTGTGAGACAAGGAAACTGTAAAATGGGCTTGTAGCTATAATAGTTGCTCAGCGATGACAACTGTGTACTTTTAGTTTGACAGTTCAAAAGACAACGACCAAAGAGTCTACTAATGAACATCACTAAATTAAAAAAAAGAATAGGATTTAAAGCCCAAAATGAATGTTTCTACGCATAAAAAATCCATTCATAGGTAAATAGGTACTTGCATGCTAACCTAATAGGTTTGTGCTACATGTGCAATCGACGTTCTAATTTAATATAAGACCTTGATGATTGATGTAAAAATAGTCAATGACAAGTAAAAAGATGAAAATAAAGGTAATTCTTTTTTTAAATGCTCAGTTGTGATTTGATAACCGCAGCACATTATGGTTCCTGGCAATAAGCCAAAACTCTGTTTATGTTTTACTAAAAGTAATATCATAATTACGAGTATCTATTAACTGTAACTAGTTATCACGGCGAACTTTGCATCGCCTCAAATATTAAAAAAAAAAAAAAATATTTCATGCAAATTTATGTAAATTGAAAAACGCGACGGACGGACAGACAGACAAATTGTCGTATTAAATATATAGATGAGGAGGACTTCCGTGTTTTACAACATCATTGTGAAAAATACACGTCAAAAATTTACACACCCACCGACTTCAAATGAGCGTAATGGGACCAAATAACTGTCGGAATGGGACCAAATTGAAATGGGACCACTTTGGAAGTAGTAGCTTTCATTGAGCTGTAGCCAGCCGAAGGCGAGCGAAGCTCCTATTACTACACTCGAGGGTTTTCACTTGACGGAATACTCCTCCTGAACGGCTGAACCGATCTTCCTCAAAGTTACCATGCTCGTGAGTGCATATATCTAAAATCAGAAACATCGAAGTGACCACGGAGGAATAATCACCGAAATACCTGTTCCAGGAGGACTTAAGCAGTTATACCGAGAAAATTACACATAATGCGCGCGCCATACATTGACCTTAAAATAGGGCAAATAGACAAATCAGTTCAAAAAAAAGAAATCAGAAATTAAAAAAAAAATTAAAAATTATAATCAAAAATAAAAAAATATAATAATAAAATCAAGTCAGATCGCGGAAAATCAGCTAGCGAGTGAGTTTTATACCGCGATAGAAAGTTTCGCTTCAGCTCAAATTTGCACCGCGACCCGCCGTGCACACCTAGTTTATAAAAGAAAATTTTCAAAATCGGTTCACCCAGTCCAATACAGGTAACAAACATAAACAAACACAGTCGAATTGAAAACCTCCTCCTTTTTTGGAAGTCGGTTAAAAATGTCCAAGCTCTAATAAACAAAAACATTTTAATCATTCCCGCCAAACGATTATAAAACCTAAAATGTCAAGTCGTATTGAAGTTTGAAGGAGGCAAAAGTCATTGACGTGTGACGTGACAATGACGTGTGAAAACTGGGAGGATTCAGAAGGAATAACTTTTGGGAACCTTTTCCACCAGGAAACTGCTTGTTACCTAATACTTACAACTATCGGTTTATCATTATTGCGCAGTTATAGAGCAGTCATCTAGTAAGGTAAGTCTAGTAGCTTAGGCAGGTTTGTGTCTATAGCCTGGCAAGTTTCTCTAATGACGTGTGACATACTGGTTTGAACTGGTAGGTAAAATGTCTGAGAGATATCGCTTTGGCCAGTTTTGGCTACATGGTAGGCAGATTCGAGAGCGGTATATCCTACTACAGACCTGTGTAGTTTGGTTTACACAAGTACCTACTATACATACCTAGTTATAAATAATATGGTCAGTACATTACTTGTATTCATTAGGTTATCTAAAACTTTCAGCATAAAACTCAAAAGAACCTAAATCACTTTCTCGAAATTCTAAACCACTAAAATGACAAAAATTTTGATTAAAATCGGAATTTTGATTGTATTAAGTATCTGCCTTAAAAACTACGTGATCAAAACTATTTTGATAATATTAAACCATAGACAAAAATAGATTTGGGCATAGTTTCGCGCGTTCTCTTTTTAAACTTTCTAATGTTTAGAATGAAGATTATAACTGAGGTTCAGTTACATTTACAAATGCTCTTACTCACGTAAGTAAGGTAATCGTGATCTGTATAGCTATTAATTCGGTAGTTACACCATTCTGTCAGTTGTATCACGAGATGTTGCTCCATGTTTCTTCATTTTATTAGGTGTTCGTAGGGTAAAGGTTATTGTTGTATGCTTATGTACATATTACAATGAGTTATGTTATAATATTAAAGGGCTTGTTAGGAAAAGTAGGGAACATTACCTAGTATTAATACGTATAATCAACGACGTTCTCCACTATTCAAATAAGAATAAAATTAAAGTGTGTGAATAGTGTAACTGTTTTGATATATTTGATCTACCTACTTAAATTGACAACAAAAATAATGACGTGACAAAAGCACCAAATACTCCAGTATAAGTACCTACCTTATAAAATGATAATGGTGATTTAAAGGTTGATTAATATGCAACATTTCAGTCACATTTGAAAATACTACGAAATAAAGCAAATTAGATATAGCACGGGGCTCGTGGTCTAGTGGTAACCGACAATGTTAACACATTGCGAAGGTTAAGCAACATCGAGTCATGCCGGTCTTAGGATGGGTGACCATTTCTTAAGACACTGAGACCCCTCCGTGCCTCGGAGAGCACGTTAAGCTGTCGGTCCCGGTTGTCATACAAACATCTATGGCAGTCGTTAGGATAATTGGAGCCCTAAATCAAAAATCCGACCGGTCTAACTACAGAACTTCGATAACGCCCATGGGTTGTGGAGGTCAGATGGCAGTCGCTTCACGGAAAATATTAATGTTCAGCCGAATCGCAGTTAGACTGGAAAGCCGACCCCAACTGAGTTGGGAAGAGGCTCGGTGAATGAATGATGAGATATAGCACGGTTAGCTATCAATGTTATCATATTTAATTTTGGAGAATTATGTGTGACATAATTTCTTTCATTAAACATTTTTGTTATGTAAGACTGATTAATAAGATTTTTTTTTTTTCAAAAATAATTAAAAAAAATCTGCAGTCAAATGACATTCAAAGTTTTTTTTTCTTTCGCCACACTAGTGATTATCAAGAAAATCCTATTTAAAGATCGAAGCGTGTAATTTAAAATTGGAATGCGAAATCCGATTACCGCATCACAATGCCTAGTGTCAGTCAGGTGAACGCACCCAGCTTTACCCAGCTGATTGCGTAACTCCTCTTTGAGCATTATGCCAGTACAGTACTAACCATATTTGAGCGAAACTTTAGTTACGGTTGATAGATACCTTCAGATAAGTAGAAAGTGCCAGTATATAACTTTTTTATTGCGAGCTAAATTACTAGAGTTGTATTTCAACATGGTCCCAATACTCAAGGATAACAATTTCATTTTATTTTATTAATGTCAATTGTAAATAGGAATGCTTTTTCAGAACTGATGTACTTAGGTATCGTTAGATAGAGAACTGAAAACTAAGTTAGGAAGAAATAACAACCTTATTTTAAAACTTAAAATAAAATAACATGTAAGTAAGTGATATACGTTCATAGCCAAAAAAGTAAGCTGATTAACTTAAAAAAATATAGCCAAGAACCATCTTCATCTCAGCTCTCGGCTTTCGAACAAACAAGATCGCATCAAATATGGTCCACCCATTATTAGTTTAGCTCTATGATAGGTAAACACAGACGGATAGCAGTCACACAGATTAACTAATAACACCTTTAAAAAAGAAGGATTTAAAAAAAATATTTTATTGATTGAGAAGCCAATTGAAAGCTTTATTTAACTGAATGTAAGGAATTCAAATAATTATAAGTACCTACCTAATTGAGAGCGTGAAATCTGAGTCTGCGCTCAAATAGTCAAATAGGTCACCGGCGCTGTGGTAACTACACTATTGGTGGATAAGGCTTCACATTAAATTAGATTCAGTAGGCATTAGGTACTTATTCTTTAGCAAACAGAAAAACGTGAACACATACTAACTAGTTATCAACATCGTCGGTTCGATTTCCGGTCGGAGCAAACTTTGTGTGAAGACAGATACGTATGTACCGAAGTCTGGATGTTTCCTGTGTGTAATCCTACTTATATTATAAACGCGAAAGTTTGTGAGTATGTAAGTATGTATGTATGTATGTATGTATGGATGGATAGATGGATGTTTGTTACTCTTTCACGTAAAAACTAATGAATGGATTTTAATGAAACTTTCCAATAATATAGCTTATACATCAGAATAACACATAGGATACAATTTATAAAGATATTGTATGAATTGTTCAAAATATGACGCGGCGCGACGGGAACGGGAAAAAATCCAAATTACCACGGGGACGAAGTCGCGGGCGACCACTAGTATGTATATATTTACAAAAAAAAATGTATGAAAGTATTTATATCAGTTGTATCTAGTACTCATATTACAAGCTCTGCTTAGTTTGAGACTAGATGGCGTTGTGTGAATTGTCCTAACTTATTTATTTATTTATATTAAGAAAACCGACCAAATGCAAGTCGGACTCGCGCACAATGGGTTCCGTACCAAAACGGTAAAAAAATCAATTATCGTATAAATATTATTGTTTTTTTTTTAAGGTTTTGTTGTTATAGCGACAACAGAAATACATCATCTGTGAAAATTTCAACTTTCTAATTTTCACGGTTCCCGAGATACACGGACGGACAGCGGAGTCTTAGTAATAGGGTCCCGTTTTACCCTTTGGGTACGTAACCCTAAAAACTACATACTACTTACCAGTACCTGATTTGTCTGAAACTAGTGCTATGACACTTGTTTCAAGGGCAACACTGCAAGGTCTTTCAGCGTTGACATATTGCGATAAACGTCACTACGCTTATCAGTTAAACCAAACATGTCGTGTACAATACGTCATGTTTTATATGCAAAATGATTAAAAATGATAGTTAAATTAATACACGCCCGTACATTCTAGATAGGGTCGACAGCTGGACAGACAGCACTTTACCAGTTACTTTTGAGGCTTATGTAGGTTAAATTAAGTCGATATCTTCAAGTGTAATTTTCCTGTCTATAGATCTTTCATTCCATCAAGTTCCTAGGTTTCACAACACAGACAAACAAAAGACACAATGCTATGTAATCAGACCCAGTGTGACAACATCCACCTCGTCAATAGCTAACGGTGAAGTTCACGAAGATTTCGCTCGTAAACAATAATGGGCAAAAACGTGTCTTGTCTCACGTAATAGGGGGCAAGCATATTGTAAAGTCTATTGAATAGACAATCAATAACCAGTCTGTAATTCGAACCTGATTTTAACAGCCAGGATCAATGTTTCTAGCTTTTAATCCTGATTTTATTCGGTATGTTAAAGATTATTCCAAAACTTTCAGAAAAGTGTGTGTTGCTGCCAAGTCATTATATTTGAGTAATAAGATTAAACAGTCCAACAATAAAGTCAAAACGACTTGGAATATAATTAATGCTGAAACCGGTAGCCTAAAGCCCCGTGACAATGACTTTGAATTAATTATTGATAACAAAGTCAAACCCTTGAAACCCCGCGAGTCACCCGGGTGTCGCGGCGCGCGCCGTTCCGTCAAGCCCCGAGAGACACCCGGGTGTCGCACCTCCCCAGGCGACTTTAAGCCTTATTTCAATGTATTTACGTTCTACTTTTGTATGGAGAAGTTTGATGACATACGTTCTCTATAACATTTCCTTGCCATTTGAAGCATAACTTTATAATATCTGTGGTTCGATTTTTTTTTTCACGGCATTGAAAGTTGATGATGTTTGGAGAGTACGTCTCAGCGTCAGGTCTATAGTGCGTGTATTTTGAGTGAAATACTGTGATTTATTCACGTAAGTAATGTTTTCTTATTAGAAATATGATTATTCGGTTTATAATGATTCTATTTAGGTAGTAGTTTTCAAAAAAATACATCGTTATAACTAATATATGAAGCCCTAGAAAGTTACCGATTTCCGAGTTATTTTTGCGATGTTTGTCAGTGAATACAGTGAAAAGTATAAAAAAGTATAAATAAAGATACTTTTTATCTCTGTAAATCGTTTTGAGAACGATAATGTACGTAATTATATATTTCAGTGTAATAATAGCTAGAAAAAATTTGGTGGAAAACCGTTATAAATTGGCCCGTTGATTTTACGTTTCGGCGGGTTGAGTTTTATGTGGTGTTATTATAAACACCTTGAGGTCTTTTATCAAAATATTTACGTTATTAGATAGCATAAGTCCTTGTTCTTTGAAATTCATTTGAATTTTCTTGAAATTCAGTTGAATTTCTTGAAATTCATTTGAATTCTTGAAATTTAGCTAACAACGTGGTTTCCAAATTTTGGACAATTTATAATAAATAATTTGTTTGCATTATTATTCATTTTTTGATGCTTGATCATCAAATATATATCAATAAAACTATTGCCGTTTACAGAATCGTAAAATATGGTTTGGTTGTAGAGATATTCCTTTTTTTCTACGAGATGGTAAGACAACGTCACGATGTCATCACCCGCCCGTGCTCCCAAGACTTTTTTAAGTTTTTTGCGCGTGGTTTGAGGGGCAAAGAACCAGACGTAGTACATACCTTTAATAATTTTTTTATAGACATACTCCTTGAATTCTTGCCCAGTTAAAGCTCACCGTATGCTGGAAAGCGGCGTGAATCAGTGTCATGTATAACTCATTCTATAACCCTCTGGTTAGGATGTGTCGTACATTCAATGAGTTGAATCGGGTGGAGGATGTGGATGTATTCCACGGTGCATTCTCCCAGTACAAGATAGTCGTATCGCGTATCATAAGTGCTTTTCCTTAAGTTTAACTTAATTTCCTTGCTTTGATATAAGAGAATCAATTATACTTAATGTTTACTTTTGTCATGATGTGTGCTAAATTTGGATCGCTGTCTGGACTTGTAAATCTGCCTCAAATGTTTTTTATCATGTGATGACAGTAGTCTGTAAGCGTACCTTGTAATAAATAAATAATAAATAAATAAATAAATCATGTCTCACTTAGCTTTGAATATGTAAACCCCAATGATATTATAAAAGTATTCAAGTCGCTTAACTCAAAAAATACAGCTGACTTGTGGGGTATTTCTGTAAAATTGCTTCAGTCCATTATTTTGAATATATCTCCACATCTAGCTGCAATATTCAATAAATGTGTCAATAGTGGAGTGTTTCCTGATGTCATGAAATACAGTAAAGTTATACCTTTATTTAAAACTGGATCAAAAAGCGACCCTGGTAATTTTAGACCAATTTCAATGCTACCTGGCATTAGTAAAATTTTTGAAAAAATTATATTGCAGCAATTACAATCACATTTTAATTCAAATATGTTACTACATAATGAGCAGTATGGATTCACAAGACGTCGTTCTACCATTCACGCAGGGGTAACGCTTCTGAAGCATATTTTCAATGCCTGGGAGAATAAGCAAGATGCCATTGGTATATTTTGCGATCTCTCCAAAGCTTTTGATTGCGTTGAACATAATACCCTATTACGGAAACTCAATTATTATGGTATCAGAGATTCGGCACTGGACCTAGTTGCCTCATACCTCAGTGATAGAATACAACATGTTGATATCAATGGTAGTCGGTCTTTAGGGGCTTCTGTAGCTATGGGCGTGCCACAAGGATCAATTCTAGCTCCGTTTCTATATTTAGTTTACATTAAGGATCTACCGTTCTATGTACAGAACTTGTGCGACATTGTTCTATTCGCCGATGATACATCACTTATTTTTAAAGTTGATCGCAAGCTGAGGAATTTTGACGAAGTAAATAGTTCACTTGCACTAGTTCTGGATTGGTTTACAACCAACAATTTACTTCTGAACGCAAAAAAGACGAAGTGTGTTAGATTTGCCTAATGCTCAGGTATAGGCATTTTAACAGTTGCATCACAATATATATATGCGAATATTATGTTCGTTAAACAGAATATACATTTATACAGTATGAACAGTGACATACATGCAATAAATACTAGAAATAAGCATAAATTGGTTGGGACGTATTATCGTTTACAGAAGGTTCATGACCCCTATGCAGGATTTGGTGTGTGTTTTTATAACAAAATTCCTCTTAACATTATGAACCTTCCTTTGAATAAATTCAAAGTGGCTGTTAAGACACACCTCTTAAAAAAGGCATATTATACTCGTATTAAGGATTATCTCTAAACGATACAGAGAACTGGCAATGAGTTGCTTGCTCATCACTCGAGCTACATAGGGGCTACCTCTGTTTGAAATGTTGTTTTATTGCTGAAACTCACTTATTATTGTTAAATTATTATTATTATGATATTGTTAGGTATGGGTACTTTGAGATTATGTGGCACCTTTAACTAGTATTTGACTTTTTTTGTGAATAACAGAGATCCATAATTTTTGAGTTCACTTGGTCCACACATGGTCACGTGCTGCCCTTGCCCTCTTTTTACTGTTGTATCAGAATCATTGTATTTACTGGCACATAAAAAGAGTGGCCGTGAGTTTTTCTTGCCAGGTTCGTTCCTCACAGGCTCTACCTTATTGCCTTGCGAATCTGGCGGTAAATGTAAATGTAGAAGTATTTTCTTTTTTTGACGTTCATAAGTGTTACTTTGTGACCTACATGAATAAAGATATTTTGATTGTGATTTTTTTGATTTTGTCGTCCGGGCATACATACATAAAAATAAAAAAAATCCAACAATAAAAAAATCAAACTATATTTCATAGTACTGCTTAACCATTTTTTGTTTTAAAAATACACGTCAAAAATTGACACAACAACCGACTTGAAATTACCGATATGGGACCAAATTTAATGGGCTTTCATTTAAAATAAAAATTTAAAATCGGTTCACCGGTAACAAATATAAACTAGGAGCTGCGGTCGCTGCCGTGGTACTGCGCTGCAGCATGAAATTGAGCGAAGCGACTATTGTCATATTTTTGGTCAATAACTTTTTTTGAGGGTCGTAAATCAAAATTCGGTCTCGAACAAAACCTGCTCCTGAGAATGCTTGATTTTTGAGTGAAAAAATCATGAAAATCGGTTGGGTAGTTGTCGAGAAACAATTTCACATCTAATCGAGTTGCATTTGAGTCACCTGATTGAATAGGAGCTCCGCACGCTACGCTCGTTTCGCTCAAAAATAAATTTAAAAAATATACAGTCGAATTGAGATCCACCTTCTTTTTTGGAAGTTAGTTGAAAAGACGTCTCCTTTCAAATGCCACTAGTTAAATTGATGGCCGCTCATTGGCAAGATCAACAATCTTTTACACAGCCAACAATTTCGTTTTACCCGCGGAAAATCTAGCGCGGAGTAACCCTTGTTAGCCTGATTACGATGTATGTGACCTTCATGTGACGGATCGCATCGCAAGATGCTATTGGGGTATTCTGCGATTTTACTAAAGCATTTGATTGTATTGACCATCAGCATTTTACTAAAGTTACATCAGTATGGTTTTACAAGAAATCCTTAGAACGATGTACTCGTAAAAAGTTTTAAAACTTTCGGGATTTATATTCTAATTCGTAAGTGTTCATCGAGTTTTAGACTCTCAAAGGCAATAAAATAAAAACATTAAAAAAACTGGTTCAGGTCAACGAATCATTGGCACCTGTCCTTTCAGGTTTGACGATTAGGCTATTAAGTTTATTAACTTTTAGGTATGTTGTGTTATTTATATACCTAGCTTATTTGTTATTGCGGAATGCGTCGAAGAGCTAGTTTCCAGTTTTGATAGAACTGTTATTGAGGATTTGACTCCAAACAGTTACGGTACCTACCTAGTTATAACTTGACTGCCTCGGTGGCGCAGTGGTATGAGTATGCGACTGCCGTCCCTGAGGTTCCAGGTTCGATTCCGGGTCGAATCAAATTATTTGTGTGATCCACAAATGTTTGTTTCGGAGTATGGGTGTTTTCTATGTATAATATATAATTATGTATTTAGAAATATATAATTATGTTTATCAGTCAAAGACCTTATAATACAACGGACATAGGATCTAGAACAAATCGCAAGAAAATAATGTCCCGAGTCGACCTATACATTATACATAGGCATACATAGATATAAACAAATTTCATATTAAAATTTAAACCTTGATTCAACGGAATAGTGTTCACTTTTGTTTGCACTAATTTATCGCATTACGTAGCTTCTATCTGTCCGCCTGACTAATTCACCTTATGCAGCTTATACTTGAACTACGTGAAAATAAACAATGGAGTAGGTTTATTTTGTTAAAGTCTTTTAAGGATTCCATGATATGTACCTACGTAGGCGTAATAATTAATGTAAGACTACAATAAATTCCATAATCTTATAAATTGTAATTACTTGTTTATGTTAGACGAAATAAGCTGAAAAACTAATTAACGACTGACAAAGATTTTTTTTTTCGAGTCAGTTTCATAATAAGTAATGTAGTGTATGAATAACAAAAAGAGAATTAAAGAATTTAACTAATTATAATATTATAAATGCCAAACTTCTTGCGGGTGTCAAAGTTCTTCCGCTTTCATTACTATTTTCATAACGCTATGTCGCTACGTCTACTACAAGATAGCCGTGTTTCAAGTGACTGAATTAGTTGCTAAAACTGCGCATCATTAATTTATTTTTATCTTATGGTTAATTTTTGGGATACGAAATTATTGGCTACTAGCTGATCACCGTGACTCCGCCCGCGAGATATAGTTATCTCGGCCCCGATTCCCGTGGGAATACATTACCGAGAATCCAAATAAAAAGAAAATAACAGTACATACACGAAATAAAATGACATGTGTAATTATATTTATGACAAAACAATGATACCCTGTGAAAATTAAAAACATTTTTGGGCTTATCTCCTCCATTCAATCAAGGGATTCTTGTACAAGTTTCATAAAGATCGGACCTCTTTTTGTTATGTCCATAAAATGAGCCGAACAAACAAGATTGTTATTTTTTGGATCAAAATATTCTTCTCGCCGTGCTAGGGCAATAATATTTTTCCATTGTGCACAGTGTACTGGATCCCGAGGAAAACTGAAATAGATGTTGGTTCATATAACGAAAAAAAAATCATAAAGAGCCAAGGCGTCTCCACTATAATCTTTGTTCCAAATAGTTTTATCGCTATCGGTAATCCGAATAAATCTGAATGGTCATTTTGTTAGTACATTATTCAGTGAAAATGAAATGGTCTCTTTCTTTTTACTGAGCTTGGGATGAGTTCGAAAGAGACAGATAGGTACTTCGGTATTGGACTGGATTGCAATATTTACTTTTGTCTTTTAATTTATTATCGACGAAATACTGTATTTTAAGTGAAATAATAAATTGCAAATAATAAAACAAAAGCTTATTTACTGAAAATATGATACACCGTCTTCAATTTGCTTTTTTTTCGTAGTTTTTACACGTTTTTGCAATACAGTACGGCATTGTGCAACGTGTTGTCGTTCAGTTGTCAAAATCAAGACTGGCGCGCGATTGTTTCTCTTTTAGCGTTTTGTTTCTCTTTTAGTTCGGACACTTTTGAGCGATGATCCGAAATCCATTGTATTTAAAATCATTGTTATCAGTCGTCTAAATCTCATAGCACAAGCTTAGCCTAATTTGGGCTAGATGACATTGTGTGAGAAAAACTACACGTAAAGAAATAGAGGGTTTACTTACGATATCGGTTTTTCTGTTCTACTTCACCAAAGGGGGGACCTGGGGACCTTCGAGGGAATCCCCGGATCCAAGAGGAAAACGCAGACGTCAAGAGACCTGTTTAATCGGTACGAGCTCACTACACCGATAGTTTGCGGCAGAATGGAGGCTATGAGGATTCCGCACATTAACATTAAAGAGAAGCGTAAAGCGCATCCTTCCATTTGTCGTTCTAAAGAACATTAGAAATCGTGCAAGCTATTTGTAGCCCTATATCCATGCTGTTCATTTCCTGTCTAAATAACATTACACTTACACACATTTAAGGCTTAATAGCTCAATTGTCCTTTGACACATTGACCTATTGTATTTGTCGGTACCTACCTACCGTTTGTTCACCTAGTTTCAATTTCCGAACTCTCAGTCGAATTGTTTTTATAAACCATCTGTGCTACTAAGTCCACATGTGCCTGCCATCTGCATTTTTGACAGATGGCCTTGCCGATTTCTAGTAAGTCTCCTTTTGGTTTTTAGTAATGTGAATCTGTTCATTATAGCAATCAACAACACAGCTGAGACGCGCAAAGGACTGTGGCTGTATTTTTAGGGTTCCGTACCCAAAGGGTAAAACGAGACCCTATTACTAAAACTTCGCTGTCCGTCCGTCCGTCTGTCTCTGTCTGATCGTGATAGTTAGACCGTTGAAATTTTTTAAAGGTGATGTAGATTCTGTTGCAGCAAAGTACTAAAAACAGAATAAAATATTCGCCGTTTTTTGCCGTGTAAGCCCCATTTTAGCTCTTTGGAGGAATCCTCAAAGTTTTTGTACGGAACCAACTCTCACTTAGCCGATTTTTTTACGTGGATTGGATTGGACTCCTTGGAGAGATCGCAGCGCGCGCGCCTGATCGAAGAGCGAATGCCCGGTCCGTCCGCGCGCGCGCGCCAGTCAGCCGCCGCTCCCCGCCGCGTGAGCGCGTATCAATCGTTCTGTAGTAAGTAGACGAGGACGCTTACACCTGCCGGTGTAGAGCCGCAGATCGACCGTTATCGCCCTAAATGACCAACTAATGGACGAGCGAAGAGGTAGTCCATGCATGAGTGTGCTAATATAGTGTTATAACTTACCCGTGGAGTGCAGTGTTGTGTTGATGTACCAATGGAGGAGGTCCGGATTTCGGATTGGCCTGAGCCACCGGGCTCCCATGCATGGCTCCCAGCTTATGGCTTCCAGCATGATTTAATGGATAAGGATGACTATTTTGGCACCCACGGTGAGAGTCGCTAATATAACCTAAAACTTTTAACGCATTTTAAATATCATACATACAATACACAACTTCGGCGTATAGTCGTGAGTCGTGACTGTGCTTTGGCCTCTGTTGAAAGAAGTTGTTTTGATATACCTATTTGACTAACTGCAGTAGCAATGAACGTAGTCACTCGTAAATAATATGAATGTACATTTTACGTTGGCACAACATGCCGCGAGTGTCGTAACTCGTTTCCCTCAAATTAATTGGACCGCTATCTGATCTGTCGGTGACCCAATCTTTTGATCTGCTCCAAAATTGTTTGCTAACTGAATGAATTGAATCGTGGTTGTATGTAACTGTCTCACGAAGAGTGGCTTTGTTTATTGGCAATAGTTTTATGTTTATGTTGACTCACATGCACTGCATCTTGTTAAAAGTTCACTTGATTATCTACTTATCACATTAATATTAACTACCTAGTACCTACCTATCTACTTTAAATAAAGCAAAACTGGTAGCAACTCTACTACTACTTAACAACTAGAGATAGAGATCAGTATCGTATGAAAATGAGGTTATGAGATTTTAGGGGAATCCCCTAAAAATATTGGTACCTATGTACCTACCTACATACCTACCAATAAATAACCTACGAGATGTCTGCGTTCATGTAACAAAATACCTACTCACTTGTTAATATGACAGGTACCTACAATACCTACGTTAAAAATGCCAACCTATAATAGACTAGTCTCAGACCTATTACTTTTAACAATATTTACTCACTACTGTTATTCAAACTGTCAAAGAATATCATAGGTCTGTAGAAAACGGTTGTTTATTTAAGGACCTAATTTTACGTACCTACATACTTAGCAGCTATAATACGGTAGTAGTAGGTATCATACTTATACTCTTGCACAATCCTCAGACCACAATAATTGTACCTTAAAGCCTAAACCTATGTTTTATTTATTAACCACACTGTTTCACAAACAATACGAATACCAAAGAATATGCCGCTTTGAGTAACTCATTGTTTAGGGGTACTACTTACCTAATTCTCAGATAAGAACGTCGGCAAAAGTTATAATTAAGTAGGTATTTATTCACTAACTTTGTATTAAACTGGGGTCGAAGTTGTAAAGAATAAATTGTTTGATCTTAATGTCCAATGGAACACGCTATCGATATTAAAAAAATCCCAATCAAATGAAAAATATATTTTTGTATGTATAGGTCGCAAACTAAGGTACAGGCCACGAGGCGTAAGCGGAGCTTTGCATTTGTGTGGGTGCAGTGTACGTGAACGTATATGTGACCTATTTTA
This sequence comes from Nudaria mundana, assembly GCA_963556515.1. Taxonomy (NCBI): domain Eukaryota; kingdom Metazoa; phylum Arthropoda; class Insecta; order Lepidoptera; family Erebidae; genus Nudaria; species Nudaria mundana. Next base: position 20,316,627 of record OY748289.1, on the reverse strand, counting down.
CACACACATGTGTTGTACACACAGCTACAAAAAGAGTTTTTACTCCACTTTTCGTGGTCCCTCACACAAATGCAAAGCTCCGCAGTGGCGGCCTTAGGGTGGGCGAACAGGGCAATCGTCCGGGGCCCCGCGCTTGCAGGGGCCTCGCAACGACCCAAGCAAAAAAAATTGATGTTGTAAATAAACATAGTTTCTTTTTAATTTTTGATTTTATCCTTATTTATTTATTAAGATTATTACATAACGGTAAATTAAACTAAAGTTAGTATAGGTACTATTTCCGCCGGGCGCCACTGGAAATACCTTCTGCGTGTAACCAGTGACGCCCGGCAACTGACGTTAGAGAGGCCGCGGCATTGGGCCGAGGAATTAAAAAAAAAAGAAAAGTTACTATTTCATTTATTCAAAACATACTCGTACCTAATTGAACTCTTGCCACCTTAGAATTATTTTGCTTGCAATGAGTTCAAAGTCTACTTACCGTACAACAACCAGACCTACCTATTTTCGCATCTCCTTATTTTCAAGAAAGAGAAAGGGCCTCGCGGTATGTCCCGGGGTTTCGGGGTACGGAGTCGGATTATGGCCTTATACGCCCCCGTATGGGCGGCCAGATTGACGGCCAACAACGTGGCTTTTGTTTTTTTTTTTAATTCCGCTGCCCAAGGCCGCGGTCGCTCTCACGTCTGTTGCCGGGCGTCTCTGGTTCGCACGCAGAAGGTATTTCCAGTGGCGCCTGGTGGACTTTGACCACCTGTCTGGCCTCTTCGGGTTTTTTTTTTATATTAGCGCTCCTCTACCAATGGCAGAGCCTATTCTACATCGGTATGTTTGTCTGGTCTACCTATCACTTCGACAGCCCTCTCAGGGCTCTTTCCTTTTTTAACTAGCCTTACACCCGTATTTGCCGGCCACGCCACGGGGCACACGGATGCCATGCACTGGAAAACTGTGTTAAAAGCAGGGCCTATAAAATTCCCCCAGTTAGGCTCAATGGCGCTCTGCTGAAGCAGGTTCAGTGTTTTAAATACCTGGGACACTGGGTGACCGAGTCGCTCAGGGATGATATGGACATAGTACGGGAGCGTAGGGCCTTGTGCGTTAGGGCCAATATGATTGCTCGCAGATTTGCACGATGTACTGCACAGGTTAAAATTACACTTTTCAAAGCCTATTGTAATTCACTGTACACGTGCAGCCTGTGGACAAGCTACACCCAGGGGGCGTACAGGGCTCTAGGCACTCAATTTAACAATGCATTCAGGATGCTGATGGGGCTGCGCCGCTACTGTAGTGCGTCGGGGATGTTCGCAGAGACGATGTTTGCAGCCATCGTAAGAAAACGCATTGCATCTCTGATCGATCGCGTACGGAGCAGCCCCAACAGCCTCCTGCAGTGTGTTGCGGCAAGGCTTCATGTGGACAGTGCCATTATGCGGCATTGGACACAGGTTCACCTTGCCAAAGACACACATATAAACTATGTACATTTTAGTTAAGTAAGTCTTCGGCCTATATAATTACAGTGTTTTACTAACATAGTTCATAAGCTCTTTTGTTACTAAAATTTTATGGGCAATGCCTGAAATAAACAATTTTTATTTTATTATTTTATTTAATAATAACAATAATAGTCAGTGAGAAAAGAATCTGGCAATCAAAACGTACGATCACTTGGATTTGTTCACATTGAAATATTGAATTGGTTTATATGTACCTATTCCCACCTGTTAATTCAGAAAATGTTCTGTCTGTGTGCTAAGATCCATAAAATCCATTCGTTTTTTGTGAGAGTAACACACATCAATTTTGCAGCTGAATACGATTTAACTGTCACCTAATAACCGTAATCTTGTCACCACAATATAGTCATATAATGGTATAAATCGTTGACATTGAGAGACCCCTCCGTGCCTCAGAGCACGTTAAGTCCTCGGTCCCGGTTGTCATACAAACATCTATGGCAGTCGTTAGGGGTAGTTGGAGCCCTAAATCAAAAATCCGACCGGTCTAACTACAGAACTTCGATATCGTCCATGGGTTGTGGAGGTCAGATAGCGATTATAAGACCTTTACGAGGCAAGGCCAAATGCAAATCGCGTCGCAGTCATAGAGCGCTGAGCCAAAACTATAATAAGAAAAATTCAAAATTATACTGTTGTCCTTCGGGATGAAATGAAGAATATAATCTTGTCCATATGTCAGAAGGTGCACCTCATGCAAGTGAGAATAACTTAAGGCTCACCAGTTCTTGGTGTCTTTAGATTTCACAATAACAATAAAAACCAGCCAAGAGCGAGTCGCACACAAAGTGTTCCGAACCAAAACGCCAAAAAAATCACGTATGTTGTATAACCTTTTTGAGCGGAGCGAAGCGTAGCGTATCTTAGACGACAAGTGTAAATCGTTTGTGTGCCAGCTCCTCCGAAACTTGGTATCCACCGATTTTGACCAAATTTGGTATGCTGGTCGACATCATACCCGGGAGTGCATATCTCTGAAATCATGAAAATAGAGCATAAAAAAAAATTAAGGAAATTTGCTCCGCTCAACATTTGCAATTAGTAGCATGCATTGCATACCTAGTAAATATTTATTGAGCGGAGCGAAGTGGAGCTCAATCTTAGGCGACAAGTGTAAATCGTTTGTGTGTCTACTCCTCCGAAACGGCTCGACCAATTTTGACCAAATTTGGCATGCTAGTCGAATATCATACCCGGGAGTGCATATATCTGAAATCATGAAAATAGAGCTGACCACGGAGGAATAATCACCGAAAATGTCCTGGACATCGACGAAAAAGTTATTTAAAGATGATTAAATGGTTGCCATGGAAACACGTGCATCAACAATGAAAATAGATTTTTTTTTTCATTCGATTAATTAGTTTTAAGTGTTTGATTCTGATTCTGATATATAATAAAAATATTTGCTCCGCTCAACATTTGCAATTAGCAGCATGCATTGCATACCTAGTTATAATCTGTTTTTTTAGTATTTGTTGTTATGGAGACACCAGAAATACATCATATTTCAACTTTCTAACTATCACGGTTCATTAGATACGGCCCAAGACTGACGGACGGACAGCGAAATCTCAGTAATAGGGATTTCGTTTTACCCTTTGGGTGCGCAACCCTAAAAACGTAATAGTTCAAGCAATGCTCGTATAGCGTTTCATTTCTTTTTTATTAAACGAAAGTTGCTTGCTGTTTATAATAAGTAAGTATAAGTGGATGTTTATTTATGTAAATTGAAAATATAATGTTAACTGTGGATTATTATTTAATATTCATGACGGAATTATTTCCGGGGTAACTTTGGTAATAGTCAAAGTCATGCGTGTGACGAGTGACTAGGTATAATAAACACTGTGAATATGTTGTTACAATGAGATTCAGGAAGGATGTTTGGTAGTTGAAAAAATGTCAACAATTTCGGATGAAAATTAGCATGTTACATTTCCTGAATGAACTTATAGCACCTTTTTATCTCTTAAAATAATTGGAAACAGGAATTAGCTAAACCACGAAATGACATTCTAAAAAACACGTCAAAAATTGACACAACAACCGACTTCAAATTACCGAAATGGTGGTCCCAACAATTGTCGGAATGGGATCAAATTAAAATGGGACCAAACAATTGTCGGAATGGGACCAAACAATTGTCGGAATGGGACCAAACAATTGTCGTAATGGGACCAAATAGAAATGGGACCAAACAATTGTCGGAATGGGACCAAATAATTGTCGGAACGGGACCAAACATTTGTAGGAATGGGACCAAATTGAAATGGGACCGCTTCGGAAGTAGTAGCTTTCAATTAAAATTAAAATCGGTTCACCCCGTCCAAAGAACATAAGGCAACAAACATCAAAAAATACATTGAGGACTTCCTCTTTTTTTGGAAGTCGGTTGAAAATCAAATCAATAGCCTGGAAGATTTAACCTTCATGTCCCAGAGACGTCCGCAACAATGGACATGGGAGGGGCCAGTCTCGCGGATTTCAAAAAAAACAAAAACCTTGTCCTAGTATAGGTACATATTTAAATGCAGTTTATTACGCTTTGTGTTATTAATTACTTCGTCACTATCTATGAAGCGATTGTAACATGGTGACCTAAGACAGTAATTTATTGATAAATAAATGTAAGTAAACAAACAATATTACTTATTAGGTAATTAAAGGACTTTGATAAGAAGAACTTCTTTAACATGATGACGTTAAGGTCTCATTTCTTGTAGATTTTTATTCAGATTGCTATTTAAATGTAAGTTATAAACTAAGCGGTTCGCCGGAACGTCGAAATAAATAAGACGGAGTGAAAGACAGGTGAATTACATTACGGCATAAATAAATCACACCAATCGGATGAATAGTTCCATAGTTAAATAATTTGATGTTTTAAATTATTAAATTTGGCGCGCGAAATCCAACAATCGATGTTTTTAGTACTGTACAAGGCAAGGTACGTTACTTTAATGTTTGATAAATCAAAACTATATAAGTTACATATACGAAAAACTATACAGCAAAGCAAAGCGTTAATATGTTCTATCTGCATGACAAATTTCAAGTCGTTGAGAGTTAAAATTGCGACCGGTATCGTGGCACAAAGTTTTTCGATTGAGACCAAGTATGAGGAAGACTCCGCTGCGCTCCGTCATAATAAATCATTAAAAACGTCTAACCTCATAGGCTCTAGTTTATCTTTTGACAAAACTGCACTAAAATCCATTGCGCAGTTTAAAGGTGACTCGGAAGCTATAGTGCGAATAAAAATTAAAAAAAGTTACTTAATTTTAAATAGATCTTCAATTTCTCTTTCTTCCATGTCTTCAGCAACCTTCTTCTTAGCTTGATTTGGTATAGTAATAATATAATAATAACTATTATTGTTTGTAGCGTTTTTGAACTCATAATATTGAACGAAAACAACCTTTAGTATTCACTCAAAACAAAGATTATTTGATAGCTCGTAGATAATTCAAGGGGATTCTTAATCCAATGATTAACCGAATGAGCATTCAATAAATTGAGCTGTGTATGTTTTTTGGCTTGGTTGAAAGCTTAAAAAAAGTTAAGTAAAGTTCTAATACTAAATTGCTTCCATCGTGAGTCAACACTGCGAGGTTTCCGACGACGACACCGCACTCCACACATCGGTGGAGTGCTCAGCGTGGAACGCGGCCGTGTTCTTCTGCGAGCAGGTCATGCTGGCGAAGGAGGCGGCCGAGAGACAGAGGGAGCGTACCCTCCGAGTACCCGCCGAGTTTCGAAGTCAGCGGCGAGGGCGCCGCAGACTCATCTACCCAAGACCATCAACCTCCTGATCGGGGCCTGAACACGGCAGGATAGTCACCCACCGTCCTTATCTGTAAGGACGGTGGGTGACTATCCTGCCGTCCAAGCTAGAAGCAAGCTAGAAGGTTTGCGTGGGCCTTAATAAGAAAAAGAGAGAAGAATGTAAGTGACCGAATCGGCACAATACCAAAACTTTCAATTTTTAAAGACAATCATGGTGATGGCTCGTTTTAATAGAGGTTTACCAAGAATTTTTCAAGTATCTTCAAAGAAACTTAGTGAAAGTATGCAATTTTATAGAGGATCCTACCTATAGCAAATCATTGATTCAACACGGCTACTGTTACATAGAAGATATCAAATTTCTAGAAAATTCTACTTTCATACATGCGTGTAATAACTATTATTTTTAACTGATTTCCAAAAAAGGAGAAGGTTCTCAATTCGACTGTGTTTTTTTGGTTTGTCTTTGGAGTGGGTGTACCGATTTAAAAATTTACCTACTCTACTACTTCCTAAGTAATTTCAATTTGGTTGCATTCCGACAATTTTTTGGTCACATTTCGGTAATTTGAAGTCGGTTTACGAATCGATTTTTGACGTGATTTTGCAACTTTCAAAAAAATTCCGCGTCGTTGGGGTTGGGTTTTATACCGCGTCGGTGAGTGAATCTGGTAGCATCCTGTGGGAAAAAGGCCCCGCAGCACGCAACCCTTCTAGCCTGCTTCTGTAAGGACGGCGGGTAGCTACCCCGCCGTCCTCAGGCCTCGATCATGGAGGTCGATGGTCCTGGGCGTAGATGAGCCTGCGGCGTCCTGGCCGCTGACGGAATTCAGCGGGGAGGGTACGCTCCCTCTCCCTCTCGGCCGCCTCCTTCGCGAGCATGACTTGCTCGCAGAAGGACACGGCCGCGTTCCACCTACTCGCGCTGGAGACCATGGCTTGGAGCATGGTTTCCGGCGAGAGGATATCCACACTCAGACCCACTAGGAGGTCCCGGCGCTGACTCGCCCACGCTGAGCACTCCACCAAAGTGTGGAGTGCGGTGTCGTCGTCCGAAACCTCGCAGTGTTGACATCGAGGTGTGACCTCACGATGGATGCGAAACAGATAGCTACCGAAGCATCCATGCCCGGTAACGATCTGCGTCGCACGATACGTGAGGTCACCATGCCGCCTCTGCAGTGATTTTGCAACAAGCATACAAAGGCCAGTGGGCTGAGTATAGTAGCGACGATGGTCGATCATAATCATTATTAATCATACACAATTACATACATCGATTGACCAATCAATTAAATATCGGTTGCAAAAAAATGCGGTGATCAAATTAACACTATTTGGTCACGTCAACGAATTTAATGTTTGGTTCTAGTAGTACCCATTCACTAATTGGTCACGTCAACGAATTCAATGTTTGGTTCTAGTAGTACCCAATCACTATTAGGTCACGTCAACGAATTCAATATTTAGTTCTAGTAGTACCCAATCACTATTTGGTCACGTCAACGAATTCAATGTTTGGTTCTAATAGTACCCAATCACAATTTGGTCACGTCAACTAATTTAATGTTTGGTTCTAGTAGTACCCAATCACTATTTGGTCACGTTAACGAATTCAATGTTTGGTTCTAGTAGTACCCAATCACAATTTGGTCACGTCAACTAATTTAATGTTTGGTTCTAGTAGTACCCAATCACTATTTGGTCACGTTAACGAATTCAATGTTTGGTTCTAGCAGTACCCAATCACAATTTGGTCACGTCAACTAATTTAATGTTTGGTTCTAGTAGTACCCAATCACTATTTGGTCACGTTAACGAATTCAATATTTGGTTCTAGTAGTACTCAATCACAATTTGGTCACGTCAACTAATTCAATGTTTGGTTCTAGTAGTACCCAATCACTATTTGGTCACGTCAACGAATTCAATGTTTGGTTCTAGTAGTACCCAATCACAACTTGGTCACGTCTACTAATTTAATGTATGGTTCTAGTACCCGGGTGCTGTTATTAAATATGGTTGTAAATTTAGTTTTAAAATAGTCAAAACTATTAATAATCTAATACGGCTTCAATTATTGTTCAAAATGTACATCACTCAGTTCATACACTTTGCAAAACTTAAATCTCAACAAAAACTTACTCTACTGGCTAAATGTTCATCTCAAAAGTTGGTTATTTTAATTATGTTATTATTAAGAGAGTATTATTGTGTATGTACTGGATTTTTTAACCTAGTATTTTGACATGTTCTTGAACACAATTTATCTGTAATGCCTAGAACGTGCCGGTCAGAGGTTATCTTTGCTGTATGTACTTGTGCCGAAGCATTTGTAATAACAAATATGTGTATAACAATTATCAACTAATTACATACAAAGATACACTATATTTCTGTAATCATCATGGTTTCTTTCTTAACCATTGATTTGCAATAGAATGGGCTTCAATTCGTATTTTTTATAATGAAATTCTTTCGCCATTCTTTTCAAAGTTTTGTTTGACAAGCTCAACTCCACTCAACTCAGGTACTCAATATGATTCATAAATTCATACATAATTAGTACGGATTAGTATGACATCACTGTTTTACTCATCTTTAAACTATCAAAGCTGGAAAGGATTACTAATAGTAACTTTAAGAAGTTTGAATCGTCTCTTATAATCCGTCTCGTACATGTTCGTAATACGAGTCTCAGGACTAAGAATGCGATGACTAAATAATAATTGACTAAAGAAAAAAATTCCGTAAATTAAGTAGTTCTCAGGGAAGAAGCTGATGATCCCCGCACTGTTAGCTTTCTCGCGCAGACTCTCATTGGCAATCCAGTGCGGGAATGATGCCTGTGTTATGGTCACTCTGCCTAGGAGACAGGCCTCCTAGGCAGAGAATTACACATTTATTTTAGTTTTAGATAGTTTAGTTTGTAGTTTATGTTTAAGCTTTTCGTAATTGTCTTTTCCTGTTCCTGTTACTTTTATCATAAAATAAAAAATATAAACTGCCAATATTTAAAAATATTCGTGGAACATTCCACCTCATTATGGCCTGGAAAGGTTCCATGAATGCTGGAACGATGGCAATGCAAATTTTCTGAACCAGAAAGTAATCTGACTTCTGGTCCTGAGAAGCATCGATCAGTATTTAGAACGTTGAAACCATTTGGCATAATGTAAGTTTTCCAAATTTAGAAGCGTAAAATTAAAACGTAAAACGTGGCGGTAGTGAACGTTTTTATTCAACGTCTGTAATTCGTCAAAGAACAGTTACATAAATCACTAACCGTGAATATACGGCTGTGATGTGAATGACGCGATAGCTGTATAATAGTTATTAGTTAGTCTTCATAGAACATCTTAACTCAACCTCGATGTTCTTGTCTTTCAGCCGATAGTACAGAACACACACGACACACATAAAAAATATCTATAATCACGCCAGAGATTGCTGTTTGTAGTTGCACATGATCGATCTCGGACCCTTTCAGATAGTATATTGGACTAACTAATGTCTGATATTAAGATCCACGTAGCATTCGTTTTTGAGTTACTATTGATCTATAAAATAAAAATGAATCGCTGAATGCGTTGCTAAGCGTAAATCTCGAGAGCAACTGAACTTTTTGTTGTGATCATTACTATCAGGAGAAGGTTCTTATGAAGGAAAAAAAAAGTTTAGCGGAACATTAGAAAAAAATATTCGGTACGAAGTTCGCCGGAACAGCTAGTAGACTATAAAAGACTGCTCTTACTCTTTCCAATACCCCAAGGTTGATTGATAAATAATGCCTCTGACATTAATTCTAAATACACCGTTGCGCAAAGTATGGTATAGTATCTGCAGATACTATTTTTTGATCACAAAGGCAAATAAAAATCGATATTGACCAAAAACAAACTGTAGAATATTTTATATTATTGAATATGCAAAATAAAAACATTACAAGATTATACTCAACAAATAATAATTTATTAATAAATTAATATTAAGTACTTATATTATATTTATGAGCAAACAAGAATATAATTAATTATGAGAAAACATAATTGCATTGAAAGCTATTTAAATTCAAAAGATTAACTTTAAACTCTCTGCACCTTTTCAATTAAACACAAAGAAATGTTTTTACTTAGGCGTTTTATGACGTGCCACCAGCTTTCGAGCGGTTACAAATTCCACATGGGCTCGATTGCGAAGCATGCGGTCGGACCAGTCCTGCTGCCCTAAAGGTCATTTCTTATCCGTACGTGAATCGTACGGTTGAGACACAAAAATAGTTTCTAAGGAATAGGGATACCACAAGGATGTGTTTTAGGTCCATATCGAATATTGTAGGAATACAAGATACTGTAAGTGTGCACTTTTTAAATCACTTCAAATGGTCAAATGCTTGTTTGTACCGGAGTTAAGTCATGAAGTTCTCATAGCACTATAGTCCATTGAAATTATAGCCCATTGAAATGTTACATGAGCTTTGCATTTTTTAGAGGACGCAATTTTATTTTTGGGACATGTGTCACACATTCTTAATAAATAGCGTGTAATGTGAAAGTGAATATCTTTGATGATGCCATATATTGGGGGGAAACCGGTCAAGATTTTAAATAATAATAAAAATTGTGGAATTTATTAGTGAGATTATTCAGAATGTATTATTATGTCCACCAAGTGCCGACAATCGAAAGCATAAATAATACAGAATTAATGTTACTAGATGTGAGTGCTTAAAAATTTTCTCACTATTTTGCTTATAACTTCTTTAATTTTTTATTTAGGGCAAAAAGTTATATATATTTGTAGGCAAAACAATTTTCTACAAATTATGACTTTACACATTTTTTGTGAGACGCATAGTTTCCGAGATATCGCGAAATAAGTGTTTAAACTCCTTGCGACCGGGGGACAAGTGTGGCGACCCCACAAACTTGAAGTTAAGCTTCTATTGACCCCCACACATGTCCCAAAAATAAAATTCCGTTCTCTAAAAAATGCAATATTTGGTCCTTAATTTGTAACATTTCAATGAACTACAAGAAATATCCTAACATTTATTGTTATCATTTGCGGTCATACAATTTTTTACAATACCTACGCACTAATAATAACTTAAATAATTTATTTGAATTGTGTTTGAGTAGTTCATATTTATGATTTGGACTACACAAATTATTATGAAAACGAGAACATAACCACTTAACTGAATATCACGTACCTACGTTATAAAAAAAATCGCATAAGATGTTTTGTGACCCAATCAAGCATAAACTATTGAACAGATATAGATGAAAACATAAATAATTACTAACGTATTTATTTACAATAAGAATTACAATATACATAATTATATACTAAAAATATTTACATTACAAAATATCGTTTAAAAAATCCTCCGCGTCATTGCCGACTGGGAAGGTTCCCAGAATGCTGGCTGAGTCGCCACGTTGGATGGCGATACTTATTCTTTGGGCCAGAAAATAGCCAGCCTTCACATAAATAGAGATACATTTTATCCCACTCGTCACTGTATAAAACGTGGTTATTTTGAAAGACAAAACTTGCATCGAATCTCAATGTAAAACCTAATACATTTTAAGATGCAACATTTAAACTAATGTCTGCCTTTCATCACCTTGAATTGACTGTTTTGATATATTTCGTGTAGATAATACAGCCAATATGACCAATTTAACCTTTATATTACAGTAGACTGTTACCATAGATTGCGTATACATTCGTATCAAAGTCACTGACGCAAAACGAGTCGCTTGTCAAAACTCGAAAGCGGAAACTTCAATTGCGCAATTAATAGATCATTGTGTCTATAGAATCGAATCAAAGGTACTGTTTTGCGTGTACGAAATAGTTGCGATTCTACAATTAATATTGATAGAATTTATAATCGGTTATTAATGTGAATTCTTAAAAAAAACTGCTGTCAATCGTATTTAATGCGTTTAATCCGGTTATAAAACAGTTGAGATAAGTGATTGTTTGTATACCTTGACATCGTACTTAGCTATCACGCCTCATATTGGTGTTTTGCATGCATTTATAAATTATTGTCATAAAGTAAAGCATAACATCTATAATAGCACTAATCATAATCATAACTGGCTAACCCAACTATCGCTGTGAAAAATAACAAGTTAAGTATTTTTACCTTTTTTAAAAAGTGACAGACCGGAACTTTTGAATGACGCATTATGATAACATTCTAACGAAAAAGTAACAGTATTTTCGATTCAAATGTTTGACTAAAGTGGATGACAGTCGACTTCACTAGCAGTTGTGAAGTTGTGAACAACTCAAGTAAAAAAGTTACGGAATTCTTTTATGCCAGTGTCGTGGCTGATGTGAAAGGCAATCATCGAGAAAAAGTTTGAATATCGAATTGGCTTTATAAGTATCGAGAACTATTAAAAAAAGTACAGTATAAAGTATTTATACTTTATAGTATCATATATATGTACAATTTTGAGTATTTGCTGATGATCAAAGAAAGTACCATACATTAGCTACAAAGTTCAAAAACTTTTTTTGAGTGAGTATTTTAATGAGTACTCAGGGGTTATTTTTGTGGTAACATTGAGGATCAAAGCTTGTAGCTTGGTGTACTCCAAACTGATGTAGCGTGTTCTGTATGTAATTACTGTAGATACGTGAACTACAGTAAACATACCTACTATTATAATAATTATATCAAGTATACTTTTCGCATTACTTAAACGTTTTAAATTCAGTCTAGAAATCCTGCACGTCTGATTTCATGAAACAACGCCTTTATGTTGCTGTGAGCTGAGCTTAATCTATCTGTAAAAACAGGAAGAAAATACGTTTGGTGTCTTCGGAGATTATCGTGTACATACAGACTCATAAATATCGATGTTTCATATTCATTTATGTAGGCAACACAGATAAGAATAAAATAAATAGCTGTTTTATAAATTATTAATCTTTTTATATCGCTCACCGATGACGTATTTATTCATTGTCGCCCACGCTCAGTTTTTCGACTGCTTTAGCTGGCTAATCTTCAGTTTATGTTCACACTTAAGCCGTAACACATACATGTATGAAGTTCTCCACACTTGGTCGGGGTTCCGTGAACTTGTTCGTTAACAACGCTGACCTTCATTGTGTATCACCTGTGCACTTATTTATGAAGCAAACAAACCAGACACTAATATATTAAAATTCATGCGATAAATGTTTGTTTGTAGCTGACGCACTGTTAGTATAAGGGTCACTGACTTTACGTCCCAATATTTTTGGATACATAAAGTGCGAGGTTGCGCCCATCACAACTAGGTAGCTGTTATACAGGGTATAATATTCATATGGGTCAGTATGGAAAAGTCTGAAACTGACATACGAAGATCAGTTCTTAGGAACCATAATTATTATAGATTATATTTAAAAAAAAAACGGTAAAAAGTGTATGGCGTTTTTATTTTTACTAAAATGGATGACATGGTTCCTAAGAACAGATCTTTGTATGTCTTTGTAGTTTCAGACTTTCCCATACTGACCCATATGAATGTTACGCCCTATAGTAGTCGTCGAAAACGTGTGTAGGTAATGTTAATACAAATAATATTTATGTTAATAAATAAGGTCATTTTTTGTTTTGATAAAAGAAGCTTCCAAAGAGTTTCTTGCTCGTTCATCTCCTTCATAAACTGCTTTTTGGAACGTGGTGGTTATAAAGTGCCCGTGATAATCTATCAAGATAGATTATCACGGGCACTTTATAACCACCTGCCAAACCCAAGGGTTTGGCAGAAGAAGCATGAAAGTAAAATAAATGCAGTGGAAATGAGAAGTTTGAGAAGTATGACTGGGGTGACCTTGGACTTGGTAGATAAAGTGAGGAACAGCGTGATACGAGAACGTTGCGGTGTGTCAGAAGATGTAGTGAGTAAGATAGAAAAAGAGATGCTTAGATGGTTCGGGCACGTAGAAAGGATGGATGAAATGAAATGATTTATTTATTTGTATAGGTCACTAAATGGCTCTTACAAACATCAGTAAGTACTTAAAATAAAAAATGTCATTGCTTCTATATTTACATGTAATGCCAGATTCGCAAAGCAATAAGTAGAACCGAGAGAAAGAACCTGGCTATAAAACTCTCGGTCACTCTTTTTCAATAATTTACTCATTTACACATTTTCTTAAGACTAAATGTAGACGAATGTACATTGGTCTCGTGTCAGAATCAAAAAGCGTGTATAATGCAAAAAAAAATAATTTGTTTGTCACCTAAGTACAAAATATGCTACAATTACGGCATTTTAGGAGGCGGCTGCACCATGCTCAAGCCAGACACTTTTATCATTAAGGTAATCAACTGTCTTATAATATGCTTTTTGACATAAAGTGGTCTTTATAAAGGTTTTAAATTTACTGTCGGGCATACAAAGGACCGATTCAGGCAATTTATTATAAAAGCGTATACCTTCCCCCTTGAAAGAATGACTAACCTTGCTAAGCCGATAACACGGAGGGAGTAGTTTATTTTTATTACGTAGATTTCTGTCTGTAACGTCACTTACTTTAGTATAGCTAGATATATTTTTCCTGACATACAGTATGTTATCAAATATATATTGGGAAGCTACAGTTAAAACATTAATATCTTTAAATAGCTCCCTAAGAGAATCTCTCTTACCTAAACAATAAATGGCACGGACTGCCCTCTTTTGTAATATAAAAATTGTTTCTATATCTGCTGCATTTCCCCAAAGTAGTATTCCATAGGACATCAAGCTATGGAAGTAACCAAAGTAAACTAGCCTAGCAGTAGCTACATCTGTCAACTGTCTAATCCGTCTCACAGTATATGCAGCAGAGCTAAGCTTGTTAGTTAAAATGGTGATATGGCCACTCCATTGTAATTTAGAATCTATTGTTATTCCTAAAAAGGTAGTGTTATTTACAAATTCCAACCTTTGGCTACCCAGTACGACATGGACGTTTGCTTGTCTGACATTGGGCATTGTAAATTTAACGCATTTGGTATTTTCTGCATTCAACAATAGGTTGTTTGTAGAAAACCAATTTGAAATATCATTTAAAATATTATTAACATTATTCGCATCTGTACTATGCCGATTTACTTTGAATATAAGTGATGTATCATCCGCGAACATTACTATGCCAGCTTGTGCCTCGATCATGCAAGGCAAGTCATTAACATAAACCAAGAAGAGAAAAGGTCCCAGAATTGATCCCTGAGGTACGCCTATTTTGACGTTAGTTCCGTTTGACTTAACGTTGTTCACATGAACAGTCTGCAGCCTATATGTCAGGTAAGATTCTAATAGTTCTAGGGATTTTTTGTCAAAACCATACCGACATAACTTTAGCAATAGTGTCTGATGGTCAACACAATCAAATGCTTAAGACAGATCGCAGAATACCCCAATGGCATCCTGCGATCCCTCCCATGCGTCGTAAATTAAGCTAACAAGGGTTGCTCCCGCATCGGTGGTAGATTTTCCGCGAGTAAAGAAAAATTGTTGGCTGTGGAAAAGATTGTTGGTCGTGAAGTGGACTTGCATTTGATTTAGCATCACTCTCTCAAACACCTTACTCAGAGCTGGTAAAATAGAAATGGGGCGGTAGTTACCAAGTTCTGACTTGGATCCCTTCTTAAATAATGGTATTAGTCTACTATTTTTCATTAGGTTAGGGAATATGCCTTCATCTACACATTCATTAAAAATTAGTGCCAAGTCAGGTGCAATAATATCAATTACATTACTAATTAAGCTAATTGATATGCCCCAGTGATCTTCCGACTTTTTAATTTTGAGATTTTTAAATGCTTTCAAGATGTCACTGGGGTCGATATGTTTGAAGTTAAATTTGGATGAAGAACCAATATTACTTTCGAGAAGGGCCACCGCACCAAGGGCACATGAATTAACAGAAGAAGTGACTTTAAATGGAATGTTGGTAAAATAATCTTCAAATGCATTTACAATATCTTTCGGAGAGGTTATATTCTTGTTTTCTAATTTAATTTTAGTAACAGTATCTCTCACTTTACATTTACCTGACTCTTTGTTTATAACTTTCCATGTTTCTTTTATTTTGTTTGGAGCCTCAATTATTTTCCTTTTGATGTGAATGGATTTAGCCTGTCTACATACTTTTTTGAATACTTTGGAGTAATTCGTAACATATTCAGTGAAACTTTTATCAAATCTGTATCGTTTTTGTGCATATAGATCAAACAGCGTTCGTCTACTTTTATAAATGCCTACTGTTGCCCACTCACAAAATTTCGTTTTAACACTACGATTTTGGCATTTTTGTTTGAATGTGTCTGAAAAAGCATCAGATAATGTACTAAATAAACTATTATAATGGACCTCAGGATTATTACCTATATAAACTATAGAATTAAGCTTTTTCTCAAACAAGTTTTTGAATTCTTTAATTCTATTAGAGGTTATGGGCCTACACATAATTTTCTCATTACACTGACTATTATTACTCTTGGGAAAGGATACTATTTGACCACAGTGATATGATGGCAATTTACTAATTACAGACTTGCTTAAGCACTCACAGTCCGTAAAAAAAATATCAAGGCAATTGGCTGCTGTTTCTGTGACTCTAGTCGGTTCACAGAAAATATTTTCCATATTGTAACTACCAAATAAATTTAAAAATTGAGTACTTTTCTTACACTGTTTTAGGATGTTTACATTGAAGTCTCCGCACACAATTAACTTCTTCCTATTATTTGACGCAACCCCTAGAACCTGGTCCATGACCTTGGTAAATACACTAAAATCACTGTTAGGTGGACTGTATACGCAAACTACTATATACTGGTCAAGCTCGGCACAAGCCACCTCAGCACACCGCTCAACAGAAAGTCTAACTATGTCAGACCGCTCTTTGCTGCGGAGACCATTTTTAATTAAGACCATGAAGATTGACGAAACAGATACCTAACCTACATAAGGCGGGCGTGAATGGACAGGCAGGTAATGGTCGACCTAGGCCAGGCGAACGTACTTCAAGAGTTACCTAGAACCGGAGAGCGTCCATGAAGATAATTATGAGAGTGGAAGAAGCGAAAGAAGTATGCCAGAATCGTAGCAAGTGGAATTCCGTAGTCTCTGCCTTTCCCCATGGGAAAGAGGCGTGACCATGTGCGTCTACACAACAGCTGTAGCTGGTTGAAACTATAGTAGCCATATTTCGGGCATTAAGCCGTAACATTATAGTTGGGCAATCACCGTAGTGTGAGATATTAATTCAAGGTCTCTTTATTGAACTTTGTATAACCGTGGAAAAGAACTTATCTGATTTTACCTAAAACATAAAAAATAATTGTACGTATTTAAATCAACTTGTAATCATACTCTTTGTCTTTTCTACATTACTAGTACGGTATCGTGCGCGGTGCTTCGCGCCGCACCACGCCATAGGTTTTGGCCTATAACTTTTGATCCCTTAAGGCTAGGTCAAATTTTCGATTTTTTGGCTTGCCTCCAGATCGAGGGCTATCCATAGAGGGGTCAATCATCATTGGAACATAAGCAGTTGTCGAGAGCTAAGGGGGGACAAAAATTACATTCCCCATTTCTATATATAGATTTATGATGAAACATCACTGAAATCTAAGAATTAAATCTAGGTATGTAGTCGTTAATTTGTTAGACCCGGCCTATAAAAACCAGGCAAGTGCGAGTCAGACTCGCGCACAAAACGGCAAAAATATCACGTTTGTTTTTTGGAAGCCCCCTTAAATATTAATCACTAGTGGTCGCCCGCGACTTCGTCTGCGAGGTAATTTGGATTCTTTCCCGTTCCCGTCGCGCCGCGTCATATTTTGAACAATTCACACAATATCTTAATAAATTGTAGCCTATGTGTTATTCTGATGTATAAGCTATATTATTGTAAAGTTTCATTAAAATCCATTCAGTAGTTTTTATGTGAAAGAGTAAAAACATCCATCCATCCATACATACATACTCACAAACTTTCGCGTTTATAATATTAGTAGGATATTCTATTTTTTAGTATTTGTAGTATATAGTAGTATATATATATATATTTGTGTACATTAAAAAAAAAAGAAGGGTGCTAGGTCGGGGCTATGCGCAGGATGGGTGACGAGTTGTACTTTTTCGGAAGCTCAAAATGACTTTGTTTTGTTGGCCGTGTGTGAGGAAGCGTTGTCATGATGTAGGAGAACGCGGCTTTTGGGTCGTCTTTCGCGAACTTTTTCTAACACCCTGGGTAAACAAATGGTAGAATACCACTCGGCATTAACACTCTTTTGATCTTCAAGTAGCATTGTAAGTACAGATGGGACCCGTAGCTGAGAAAAAAAACGCTATAATTTTTTTACCAACGTTTCTCGCCTGCCTCACTTTTGTTGGCTTGTTCTCATTTTCAAACACCCATTCACAAGATTGCTGTTTTTTTTCGGGTTCAAAACAATAAATCCACGTATCGTCTCCTGTGACAATGTCATAAACAGCATTAGAATGTCCGTGGGCGTACTTCAGTAGCATCTGTGAGCACCATTCCACGCGAGCCCGCTTCTGCTCCGCTGTCAGTTCATCAGGGATCCAACGACAAGAAAGTTTCCGAACTTTCAATTCTTCATGTAAAATTTTCTGGATTTGACTCATACCAATCCCCAATAGTCCTCGAATTGTCTCATAGGTAATCCGCGGGTTTTCTTCAATTAACCGCTTAACAGTAGCCACATTATTCTCGTTGACGGCAGTTGAAGGCCGCCCTTCACGAAATTCGCCATGTAAGGAAACTCGACCTCTCTCAAATTCAGCAAACCATCGCCTCGCGGTGCTCAAACAAGGTGCTTCTCTCCCAAAAGCATTTTGAAGACGAGCGGCACAGTCTTGCGGAGAGAGAGATCTTTTAAAATAATAACAAATCATCGCTGAAAAATCTTTTCGACTTAATTCCATTTTCGTAGCATACGTAGAACTTTGATGTGTGATAAAAAACAATTGACAAATGATTTCCCGCCAATTGTTTTTTTTATTACTAAGAAGGTTGCAACGTTTAAAAAAATATAACATTCGAAATTCAAATAGTTCCGATTAGCTAGAAGTGCAAAACTTTTAGTGTGCCCCATGTATAGTATAAAACAAAGTCCGCTTCCGTTCCGTATGTATGCTTAGATCTTTCAAACCACACAACGGATTTTGATGCTTTTTTCACCAATGGATAGAGAAGTTCTCGAGGAAGGTTTATGTGTATATAATTTGTCAAGCGGACGAAACCGCGGGCGTCCGCTAATTGAATATAACAAGCCCCCTATAACATGGAGCGTGGAGCCAACTGGTAAAATATGGGTGTGCAATGAGCATCTGCTTACCCCTCGAGATTATAGGCGTGATTAAATGTGTAATTAAGTTACAGATATTCCTACATACATAAACATTTAAATCTGACTGTTAAATCAACTTCCTTTGGTTATACCACTTAAGTACGAGTAGGTAACTCTTTAGTGACTTTCTTGAAAACTATAATACTTGGACGTAATGCCTTTCTTTTAGGTAGGTACTACCCTGTGGTACTACCTAATAGAACTACCCACTAGGTAAGTTCTCTAACATATTTATTTATAGCATAGGTACCTTTTTTTTTAAATTCCGCTGCCTAAGGCAGCGGTCGCTCTAACGTCTGTTGCCGGGCATCTCTGGTTACTAGCACAGGGTATATCCAGTGGCGCCCGGCGGACTTTGACCACCTCCGTGGTCTCTGCGGGTGTTTGGTCGGGACGAGAATCCCGCGTCGTTGGGGTAGGGTTTTATCCCGCGTCGTTGGGGTAGGGTTTTATCCCGCGTCAGTGAGTGAATCTGGTTGCGTGCTATGGGGCAAAGGCCCCGCAGCACGCAGCACTCTTCTAGCCTGCTTCTTGAAGGACGGCGGGTGGCGATCCTGCCGTCCTTAGGCCGCGATCATGGAGGTCGCTAATCTTGGGCGTAGTCGCGGAGTCTGGGGCGCCCTCGCCGCCGACTACGGAACTCGGCGGGGAGGGTACGCTCCCTCTCCCTCCCGGCCGCCTCCTTCGCGAGCATGACTTGGTCACAGAAGGACACGGCCGCGTTCCACCTGCTCCCGCTGGAGGCCATGGCTTGAAGTATGATCTCCAGCGAGAGGGTATCCACGCCCAGACCCACTACGAGGTCCCGGCGCTGACTCGCCCACGCTGAGCACTCCACCAACGTGTGGAGTGCGGTGTCGTCGTCGGAAACCTCGCAGTGTTGACACCGGGGTGTGACCTCACGATGCATGCGAAACAGATAGCTACCGAAGCATCCATGCCCGGCAACGATCTGCGTCGCACGGTACGTGAGGTCACCATGCTGCCTCTGCAGCCAATCGTCCATGATCGGTCTCACCGCCGCGATGATGGTGGTACCCCACTTGGGTTGCTCAAGTCGCACCCTCCATAGCATAGGTACCTAGTTTTATTAAAAAATATATTTTTAGGGTTTCATAGTACCAGTGTCGGAACCCTTATAGTTTCGTCATGTCCGTCCATCCGTCTGTCTTCGGCTTTCCTCCTAAACGGTGAGTGCTATCTAACAGTCAGTGAGTCCGTCATGAACAAAACTTAAATCACTCAAATAATTACATACGCTTGTAATATTAAAAGCTTTTACTGGACTGATTTTGATTTGAACTTTCACTAGTAAAATACTGATGTTGGAACTTATTACGACATTACGAATTAGCGGCTGTTGAAGCAAAAAAGCGAAGTATAGTAATTTAAAAATTCTATATTCAAAAGAACACAGGTATCACACTGTTACAGCCAATGACCGTAATACGACGACCGTGTTGCTCTATGGCCAATTTGTATGAAATGCACATTAATTTTAAAAAAAGGTCAAAGCTGTGTGACTGTACTATGATTTCAAAACGAGGTCACGAGAGTTCTTTTTTTAAAATCACTCTCAAACTATCACTACTTTATCATTCCATTGCCGCCGAATTTAAGTCGCTGTTTCTTCACTGTTTTGCTGACAAGCAGTTCATTCATTCATTCATTCTAGTGTGTGAAGGTTTTTTAGTGCCTTTCTTGTATTGTGTGCGTTATTAAAATTATGAATAATTGGAAATTAGAGCCATATCACGGTTAAGCGGTTCAATTAAATTCAGCTGACAACAACTTTCGAGAAATATGTCTCATGAGTAAATTTAATCGATGGCAGCATTGCAATTATGGCAACTGAATTAATTATATGATCAATATCATTACATATTACTGCCTACCCCTTCGGGGATATAGACGTGATTTATGTCTGTCTGCGTGCTGAGGGGTCCTTGCTGTGTAAGCTCTTTGAGCGAATTATAGCGGTACGCCTCGTCGAGCATCTCACGAGTTTGGGGCCAGACTTGGCGGACAACCAGTACGGTTTCCGTCGAAGACGCTCCACCGTGAACGCGATCATGCGCGTGAAGAGCCTGATGGAGGAAGCGGTATCGCAGGGCAAGGTGGTGTTGGCGATGTCTCTTGACATCGCGCGGTGTTCCACAGGCGTCTTCTGTGGAAAATCGGCTACGACTGGGTGCTGCGTGGTGCGTTGCCTGAGGGCGATACCTTCGCGGCGTGGGGTGCAACGTGCCAGGAGACAGCATTCAAGGTCACGACGGCCAAGGCCCAAGCCACTCTCAGCAGGACTCAGCTAGCATGAGATATTGTGAATGTTGAACGCCCCTTGCGGTAACGCCAGCGAACTGTGTGAAATGTATGGAGGAATACGAAAACGTATTTCGAGCAAATTAACGTAAGGAACTGATACTAGACACACAAATTTTATCATTAAAACGCGAAAACTAAACGTACGTAAACGATTAGTTTTATGTTTTTTTTACGTATTACAACGTACACTACTTATACGCTGTGTTAACTTCCGGCTATTGTCTTAGATTGAAAATAAGATAAACCTAGGTCAGATGTTATCATGATTTATTTCTAAAACTAGATCATTATTAGATGAAGAAAATCTCCGAGTATAGTATTAGTTAACTGTAGATACTTCCGTCCAAAGACTAGAAACCGAAGCGAATGTAAAGGAATAAATACACGGTTGCAAACGCGGTTGTTAACGTGGTATTAAACCGCGCGCTTCACTAGCTTCACGGTTTGTAACCAACAGTATTGCTAATGTAAGGAATTAAGGTAACGGACGTGAAAAGTGAATTAAAACAACACCTACACAATCTTAAAGAAATAGTTACAAATGAATGTAATAAAATATTATATACCCTTAAAGATATACCAGTGGAAATGATAGTTTTCATGACAAGGAAGTAAAATTATATATTGTTGTCGAACGGCGAGGGATTCAAAGTACGTCACCTGAGAAAAAATAATTTTACTGTCGAGTCTTAAATATTACTTTTCATCTTCATGAAAATAAAAAGAAATGTGCTAGTGATGAAAAAAGTTCGCGCGTTTTATTTTTCTTTTGGTTGGATTACTATGAAAGATTCATGTTCCAAATTCAAATGTCATTATTGCCCGCTAAAAAGTTTCTTAAAAAAAGAGCTACTTTAGGCGCACTTATATAGGAACAAAACGCCATTTTTTGAATAGAAGTGATGAAAAGTATAAGTATTATATGTTTTTGTGCAACATTCTCTCAAAATTCAAATATCTACACGATTCCACCAAGTGCCGTCTATCGAGAGTATAAATACTCGTAGAAATAATAAAAGATTGTTTATTAAAAAGTCGCACGATATCCTCGAGTCCATCTTCACGTTTCACCATGTACCAGTAATAAAAAACATAATAATCGTAGGTATTGAAAAGTGAGGTGATCATTGCAGTGCAGTAACACAAAGCGGATTGTAGTTGTAAGTACATTCAGAGGTCATTTAATTCAAGTTTCATTGCACGCTCTACATACAGATTCATTATGTCGAATTGTTAGCACACTAATTTCATCTCTTTGAACTTGCGCGCTATCCACTTGGACACCAAGAATCACAAAATGTTGTTGAATTTATTAATCTATGACGAAACACAATGTCATCTAACCCAAACTAAGCTATAAGTCTCTGCTATGGGAATTAGATAAAGATACTTATATATTTCTAAATACATACATACATAAATATACATAGAAAACATCCAAACTCCGAAACATACATTTGTGGATCACACAAATATCTGATTCGACCCGGGAATCTAATCCGAGACTTCGGAGTCGAAAGTCGATGCACCACGCCACTTAAGCACAAGCAGCAAAAGTTCGTTAGTCAAAACTAAACTTCAAGTCCTTATTTAAAAACTGATTGACAACCAATGGACAACCGTATACCGTAACCGACATACATACTGATCTTTTTTTAAGTACTTGCGTGTTTTTTTTTCTACTGATTTCAGCCGGCAGTAAGCTATTACTTATTTAAGCCGATAAAACAGGAATGTCTCTATGTCTATGTCTTAAAACTATATAACTATAGTCTCAGCTTGGCATAACAACAGTTTACATGAAATTGTTGTTAGAAAGAAGGAAGAAAAAACGTTTTATTTGAACACAGAATGACACAATACAATAGATACTAGGTACACAATTCCGCACAAAACAAAAAAGAGGCTAACACATAACGAAAGATATAATATAAAATAGTGGGAGTTGGGCACCCATACACCAGCACCGGTAAAGCCATCAAGTGTCATCCCAATGCACAAATTAGGCCCTCTCTCCGCTATTGTAAAACAGCGCTGATTTCCAGAGAGGGCCCGTTGTTGAGATTCTTCTCCTTGATGGCGAGAAAGCTGTAGAGTTTGTTGCTTTAATTGAATTGTAAGCGCTTATCAGGAACTTATACTTGCCGACTAGTCGTTTAGAAAGACCATAGATTACCTTACGACCTATAAAAGTGGAGTAGCAACAAAAAAATGTTACAAATAAGGGAAGTTTATTCCTTTTAAAAGCTACCGTTGCGTGCGCTTCGTGAAAGGTTAATGTTACCCATGTAATGTAATGTCAAAATAATAATGCAAGTACCTCTGCGATAAGTTCTGAGTAATGACTTTACCTTGAACTGTTATACCTCCATTGTAATGGACACGAAAATATTAATGATGAATTAAAATATAAAATATAGCATATTACACAATGTTGTTTGTCCGGACTAGAGGCATTACTGGCACAAAGTGGGTGTGTAACGCACCTCTGCCCACCCCTTCAGGGATACAGACGTGATGAATGTATGTCTGTCTGTCTTTATCAACACAGGAGCTACTATGTTCACCTTCGGGTATCTTCTTATCGCGTTTGCGCCTCTTAACACGTGTCTTGTGTCTATCTGAATAAGATGCTACAGATTCGATTAGATAGCCAAAAATTTCCATTGTGACCTCAGAGCTTATCGAACTGTGTTTGAGTGTGTTTTTTAATCTAATCGGTCACACCAACCGACATTACTGTTATAAAGCCTATAAAAATAAAAGAGGCCTTGTACAAAAATAGAATCATAACATAGTAGGTATAAAACAAAGTAACTTCATCCCTAGTCCCTATGTAATTATGCTTAGATCTATCTTAATTACGCAACGGATTTTGATGCGGTTTTCAGCAATGGATAGAGTGGTTCTCTAGGAAGGTTTTTGTGTAAGTATATAATTTGTCAAGCGTCGCCCGCTAGTAAAAAATACAAGAAAATTGATGGCAATTCCTTATAAATAAAAAGAGCAAAATAATTAATCACGGAATGCGGATGTATTAATAATATTTACGTAAATATTATACCACCTATGGAAGTATGTACCTACTATCATTCTGTTTAACTTAAGAGCCCCCTTCCGTTCGTCTCTTCTCTAGGATGCTAAGGGGTCCCACATCTCCACAAACCAAGACATCCGCTCCTGCAAGCGGTGCACCTGTTGACTGACGGACGGGGCACAGACAAAAATGGGAAAAAAGACATTGTGTGTTCTTGTTGTTCTCTCTTTACACAGCGATCTTGAATTCTTGTTAAAAGCCGCGCACTAGTGAGATAGAACCTTTTCACAATAACCGCACTGTGACGTCATCTATCGCTGAACAGTACGGATAACAAAACAGTAATACCATTGTCATTATGCGCGGCTTATACATCCTCACCTGGGCCAGCTCCTACAGTTGGTCCAAGTAATTCCTTATAAGTCTTTCTCTTTCACTTTTCCTTTAATTATCTTACCAACTAGCGGACAGCTCGCGGCTTCGCCCGCTTAACAAATTTATAATACACAAAAACCTTTGTGTAAAACCACTCTAGCCATTGGTGAAAACCTCATCAAAATTCGTTGCGTAGTTTTAATAATATTAGCATGTATAGAGACGGCAACGACTTTGTTTTATACTCGTAATATGTAGTGATGATGATTATGATAATTCTTTTCTTCAATTCTTTTTATAATCTGTCTTATATATCCTATTCTTTACAGTCTGCTTCAACACCAGAACTCCAACGCTTCTAGTTTCAATATGTAGTACATAGACTAATAAATAAAGACTTAAAGACATACTTTTTATTACGTCCACGACGTAGTAGTACTTTACCTACTCGTATGTAATAAACCTAGTAATAAACTTAAGTGTACATAAAAAAAATGGCGGACATTGTGTTTTGGCGCCAATCTCTATGAAATTAATTTTCATGGTTACGAATACTGTTTCTTATCTGTTGCACTGTTCGTATACTCAGTTCTTTGTACAATTAAGTCATAATAGTTCAATTTTGTACAATCAATGCTTCTAAATTTGCTATACTCTTTAGTATTTGTTATTTTAAACTGAATAGCAAGAACTTACATTCAGGCATTGTACATTGTTGTTCAAGGCAACTTTCCATTCACCAATTAGTACGCTCAGAATCTATGTTCTATGTTGTCTAGAGTTCATTAGTCATACAGGTTTTGATTTACAGACGATAATTAATTCGGTAAGAATCATTTGTAAATGTTTAAAATGTTTGAAGCTCGTATGTTCGAATGTTTTGGTAACGTAAAAACTAAATGGGAGTTAGTCGACGAGACCTTAGTTTCTGCAGGTGCAAATCACCGTATATTAAGAAATTAAGAATATCATATTGAACTGAAATGTGAGCATAATTAAAAGAAGAGTATTTGCAACTGCCAGCTTTTTATTATGCTTATTTCGTCTGCCGAACCTTTCGTTACATGAATAAATATCACTTCTTGGTAACAAAATAACCTATTGCATTGCTCTAGCTTATGCTTTGTCACTATTGCATATTATAATGTTGTTGTAGAACGTGTGGTTCCCAATTTCCTAACTATAATCAGGAAACATCGACGAAATACATTAAATACACATCAAACAACAAAACGTGTGAATCGCGCATCGCATCGCATCCGTTATTTCTAAAACATGCCACATCACTACACCGGTTTACGATGAATATTAAAATGGTTTCCATCTTCAAAATATTTGGAGGTAACCGTGCTAAACGTGTAACTCGTTAATTAGTATATTATTCTTACATCAGTTAGTAGGTAAGAGTTTTGATAATTTACAAATAGGATGAAGTAGTAGTAGCATTGATGGAAACAATCTCTCCGTTTCTGCTTAAACGGGTGACATTATGTGTAGACAATTCTAAAGTATTCTAAACTAAGTAGTGGTCGCCATGGTCGAACTCTCGAATATGCCTGTTACAACCTGTATTATTTAATATTTATTTATTTATTTATGTACACACAGTATATACAATATTGTGAATGAATACATTATATACATGTATACAAAGGCACAACTTATCTCTAAAGAGATCTCTTCCAATGGGCCTGAGAGATGAGATGTGAGTTCAATCAGGTGCACCAGCACCTGATTGATGACCTGACGACGACACATGATGGTGAGGGTAGCCACACACATAAGCGGGCCGGCATTAATCGGCAAGGCCGGGCGGTTAAATCGAATATATGTAGATGAATGTTCGGGAATCACAAACCGCTCGGCTGCCGCACATTACCACTCGGCTTGGTAGTTGCTGAACACAGCGAGCCGGCATCAATCGGCAAAGCCGGTCGGTAAAATCGAATATGTAGATGAATGTTCGGGAATCATAAGCCGCTCGGCTGCCGCATATTATCACTCGGCTTGGCAACTGCCGACTTATGCCAGTCGGCTTGCGACATTTGAGACGATACTGCGTGGAGGACGCGTGCGCGACGCCCGAATGAAAACCGAATTGTGCCGATCGGCACAAGCCGAACGTAATTTAGTAGTTGCTTTGGGTTGCCTTTTTCATTCTGCAATACTGCCGAATGGAATGATGTGTGAACCGAATGAACAACTCGATCGGCACTAGCCAATTGAAGTCGAACAAGTGCAGTAATTGCTTCGGGTCGGCTTTGTTGTTCGACAAATATTGCCGAACCGACAATGCCGGCCCGCTTATGTGTGTAGCTACCCTAGTGTGTGCAGGTTAATAAACTTACATACACTATAACTACATAAATACATACATATTAACTTATCATAAACATAGATAAATAAAAATACAAATTGTTAAGGAAGGGAAGCGACATAATGTTCCTTCACTCTCTTCTTGAAAACATACATAGTTTTGCAGTTTCTTTATCAGCCGGCAGAGCGTTCCTCAGCCTAACAGCATGAACAGAAAAAGAGTAGGAGAGTTAGTTATTCCCAAATTGCCTGGAAAAAGGAAACCCTATCAGTCTTATTAATAAAAAAGACCTAATCAATGGATACTCTTATGTTTACACCGAAATAGTTGGTTCTAAATGTAATTGTGTTTAAGTGTGACGTAACAACCTTATTAATAAACTCGAAGCAACGTTGAAGAACCTATGCATTATTTACAGCTCGGATTACGCGTTCCTTGTGGCAACATTGTCGAAAAAAAAACGCAATGTATGCTAAAATAACAAGTAATCAGTCGGGAGCTGTCAAATGAAACGTCACTCAACTGTCATCGTTTCGTACTTGTCTTTTTATTTTTGTTATTTTGTTATTGTTTCATTGTCCATGAATCGTGGGATATTGTTAATATCTTATGTTACAAGATGGCTCACAAACGTAAAATATTTGTACACTGGAATAAAAACGTATGAAGAAAAGTGTGTACCTACGAAGATTTTTTTTCAATTTGAAATGATACAGAGCAAGACTACAGAAATTGGTAAGTAAGTCTTATTTTGAAAGATTATTCTCAAAATACGTATAAGTCTTTAAAAGCGAACCCCAATAAGACGAAGGGCAACGCATGGTTTGAAGTACATAAAAGAAAGTTCCTCACAATTATAGTAGTTGCGTGTAGTTTGTCAGTTTACTTTACTGATTACTTCATTACAACATTACAACATTGCACTTCATGAGATAAAAAATAACTGGATTGTGGGATATACATAAAGGATTTTTAATATTTTTTGTCACAGAGTATTATTATGTATTTTATGACCGTTATTGTGATAGAAATTATCATAAATTAAAGTATTGATGATAATGCTACTTTGTTTCAGATTCAAAGAACTGAACTTGAGAACCCGAGACTTGAGTCAGCTGCAGATATAATGGAAGGGAATGATAATGAATGCAAGAAAGCATCTGGTGGCTACAAAAGGGAAACTATTAAAACTGGCGGTGGATCTAATGTTCAAGTCCCAGTCAAGCCGATGTTGAGGTAGCCAACTTATGAAATCCAGCAGAGTTAATTAGTGATGAGAATAAATATGATTCCGATGGACCTTGCCTGGTGAGTTTTAAACGTCATCTATCTACATTTAGTGAGCGCATACAAATGATACGACAGTCTAAAGACATACTATCGGTTCATTCATCATCATCATTCACCGAGCCTTTTCCCAACTCAGTTGGGGTCGACTTTCCAGTCTAACTGCGATTCGGCTGAATGGTCAGTGTCTAAGAAATGGTCACCCATCCTAAGACCAGCCTGACTTGATGTTGCTTAACCTTTGCAATGTGTTAACATTGTCGGTTACCACTAGACCACGAGCCCCTCATACTATCGGTTCATTAAAATATATTAGGTATATTGGAAATGCGCATTGCAACAAACCTGTCTATTATGCACATGGTGACTTGACCACTGTGTTTGGCTCATTGTAGAGAAAACAGTTTTGTTTAAGTCGTAAGCCAGATTTGTCTGTGTAAGACAAATTCAGGCAAGGATGGAATAAACCCCATTACAAAAAACCATAATAAGCCCTGTACCTTAGCTCATGGTGACATTATAGATAATAATATACATATTTATTTAGTAAATATGTGTAATATGGGAAATATGTAGGTAATAATATTGTACATTGTTTTTCTAGGATGTAGATTTTCAAAATACTTGGCCCAGTCAAAACAATTAAAAGAATTGGAACACAAGAGACGCATGGAGATAGCTGAAGAAAACCATGCCATTGAAATAGAAATTAAAAGATTCAATAAAGAAATAGAAATTTAAAGAGAAGAACTCAGATGTGCACAACTGGAATGAAGCTCAAGACATTTTATAAAAATCCTTAAAAATTATGTTAAATTATAAAATAAAACCTTGTTGTAAAGCTTGATATTTTATTTATTTGTAAGTATGTCTTCATCATCAACAGAGCCTTTTCCCAACTCAGTTGCTGTCTAGTCTAACTGCGGTGCGACTGAACTTCGATATTTTACGTGGAGCGACTGCCATCTCACCTCAACAACCTACGGGCTATATCGAAGTTCTGCAGTTAGACTGGTTGGATTTCGATTTAGGGCTCCAATACCCGTAACGAATGCCATAGATGTTCGTATGACAACGGGGACCGACGCGACAACGTGCTCTCCTAGGCACATTTGTTTTTAGTCTTACTTACCTAATTATTACAAAATTTTCAGTTTTCAATTTTTTTTTAAAAGCTGCTCGTACGGAATGAATTAGTAATTTTTCATTTCGTGATCCTGATAATAAAATAGTCTTCTAACTCATCCGTTACCCTCAAATGATCAACTAAATAAATTATTTACATTTTCTACGGTCAATATCACATCAGAATCACGACATCCGTATTATAGATTGTGCGGAGGTAATAGGAAGCCTTGAGCTGCTAGTCCAGCGCCGAACAATCGCTTTCTTGGCAGCATTCTACCGTATTTACCACTGCGAGTTTTCTGAAGAGCTCTTCAACCTGATCCCACCCTCTCCCTTCCGATCCCGAACAACGCGTGCCGGGCAGAGATGCCACTCCCACTCAGTGGATAGCATGTTCGCGAGAACCGAACGTTTTATCGTTAGTGTCTCTGTCGAACGATAGTGGCCTGGAACGCCCTGCCTGTGCACGTGTTTCCTCCCACATATAATCCTGGGTTCTTTATGCGGAGCGTGAAGAGGCACATAAGTAGGTCGTCAAGTTGAGGGCACAATACTATAGAGAGTGGCCCACAATCGCTAGACGTCGTCACGACTTACCACCAGGCGGGCGACGTCAATTTAGCGAAACCAAAATAAAAAAGGCATAAAATCGGCTAGAAATAAAAATACAAATGAATGAGAAAAATATCAGATGTTTAGTTTAGTCATACGCACAAGTTATACTAGGGGACGGTTGGGATTAAATTTTACTGCGAAACAACAATCGAACTAGCTTACTTCCTTGCTGCCCGACATTTATTAATAATGAATTTGGTTACTTCAAACTTAAAATTCGATGTAAAGTTTACTCTTTGTTTATTAATAAGGCTGTATCAGTCTTATTAATAAAAAAGACCTAATCAATGGATACTCTTATGTTTACACCGAAATAGTTAGTTCTAAATGTAATTGTGTTTAAGTGTGACGTAACAACCTTATTAATAAACTCGAAGCAACGTTGAAGAACCTATACATTATTTACAGCTCGGATTACGCGTTCCTTGTGGCAACATTGTCGAAAAAAAACGCAATGTATGCTAAAATAACAAGTAATCAGTCGGGAGCTGTCAAATGAAACGTCACTCAACTGTCATCGTTTCGTACTTGTCTTTTTATTTTTGTTATTTTGTTATTGTTTCATTGTCCATGAATCGTGGGATATTGTTAATATCTTATTTTACAAGATGGCTCACAAACGTAAAATATTTGTACACTGGAATAAAAACGTATGAAGAAAAGTGTGTACCTACGAAGATTTTTTTTCAATTTGAAATTATACAGAGCAAGACTACAGAAATTGGTAAGTCTTATTTTGAAAGATTATTCTCAAAATACGTATAAGTCTTTAAAAGCGAACCCCAATAAGGCGAAGGGCAACGCATGGTTTGAAGTACATAAAAGAAAGTTCCTCACAATTATAGTAGTTGCGTGTAGTTTGTCAGTTTACTTTACTGATTACTTCATTACAACATTACAACATTGCACTTCATGAGATAAAAAATAACTGGATTGTGGGATATACATAAAGGATTTTTAATATTTTTTGTCACAGAGTATTATTATGTATTTCATGACCGTTATTGTGATAGAAATTATCATAAATTAAAGTATTGATGATAATGCTACTTTGTTTCAGATTCAAAGAACTGAACTTGAGAACCCGAGACTTGAGTCAGCTGCAGATATAATGGAAGGGAATGATAATTAATGCAAGAAAGCATCTGGTGGCTACAAAAGGGAAACTATTAAAACTGGCGGTGGATCTAATGTTCAAGTCCCAGTCAAGCCGATGTTGAGGTAGCCAACTTATGAAATCCAGCAGAGTTAATTAGTGATGAGAATAAATATGATTCCGATGGACCTTGCCTGGTGAGTTTTAAACGTCATCTATCTACATTTAGTGAGCGCATACAAATGATACGACAGTCTAAAAAAATACTATCGGTTCATTCATCATCATCATCATTCACCGAGCCTTTTCCCAACTCAGTTGGGGTCGACTTTCCAGTCTAACTGCGATTCGGCTGAATGGTCAGTGTCTAAGAAATGGTCACCCATCCTAAGACCAGCCTGACTCGATGTTGCTTAACCTTTGCAATGTGTTAACATTGTCGGTTACCACTAGACCACGAGCCCCTCATACTATCGGTTCATTAAAATATATTAGGTATATTGGAAATGCGCATTGCAACAAACCTGTCTATTATGCACATGGTGACTTGACCACTGTGTTTGGCTCATTGTAGAGAAAACAGTTTTGTTTAAGTCGTAAGCCAGATTTGTCTGTGTAAGACAAATTCAGGCAAGGATGGAATAAACCCCATTACAAAAAACCATAATAAGCCCTGTACCTTAGCCCATGGTGACATTATAGATAATAATATACATATTTATTTAGTAAATATGTGTAATATGGGAAATATGTAGGTAATAATATTGTACATTGTTTTTCTAGGATGTAGATTTTCAAAATACTTGGCCCAGTCAAAACAATTAAAAGAATTGGAACACAAGAGACGCATGGAGATAGCTGAAGAAAACCATGCCATCGAAATAGAAATTAAAAGATTCAATAAAGAAATAGAAATTTAAAGAGAAGAACTCAGATGTGCACAACTGGAATGAAGCTCAAGACATTTTATAAAAATCCTTAAAAATTATGTTAAATTATAAAATAAAACCTTGTTGTAAAGCTTGATATTTTATTTATTTGTAAGTATGTCTTCATCATCAACCGAGCCTTTTCCCAACTCAGTTGCTGTCCAGTCTAACTGCGGTGCGGCTGAACTTCGATATTTTACGTGGAGCGACTGCCATCTCACCTCAACAACCTACGGGTTATATCGAAGTTCTGCAGTTAGACTGGTTGGATTTCGATTTAGGGCTCCAATACCCGTAACGAATGCCATAGATGTTCGTATGACAACGGGGACCGACGCGACAACGTGCTCTCCTAGGCACATTTGTTTTTAGTCTTACTTACCTAATTATTACAAAATTTTCATTAATAAAAGCTGCTCGTACGGAATGAATTAGTAATTTTTCATTTCTTGATCCTGATAATAAAATAGTCTTCTAACTCATCCGTTACCCTCAAATGATCAACTAAATAAATTATTTACATTTTCTACGGTCAATGAACAAGTAATCACGACATCCGTATTATAGATTGTGCGGAGGTAATAGGAAGCCTTGAGCTGCTAGTCCAGCGCCGAACAATCGCTTTCTTGGCAGCATTCTACCGTATTTACCACTGCGAGTTTTCTGAAGAGCTCTTCAACCTGATCCCACCCTCTCCCTTCCGATCCCGAACAACGTGTGCCGGGCAGAGATGCCACTCCCACTCAGTGGATAGCATATTCGCGAGAACCGAACGTTTTATCGTTAGTGTCTCTGCCGAACGATAGTGGCCTGGAACGCCCTGCCTGTGCACGTGTTTCCTCCCACATATAATCCTGGGTTCTTTATGCGGAGCGTGAAGAGGCACATAAGTAGGTCGTCAAGTTGAGGGCACAATACTATAGAGAGTGGCCCACAATCGCTAGACGTCGTCACGACTTACCACCAGGCGGGCGACGTCAATTTAGCGAAACCAAAATAAAAAAGGCATAAAGTCGGCTAGAAATAAAAATACAAATGAATGAGAAAAATATCAGATGTTTAGTTTAGTCATACGCACAAGGTATACTAGGGGACGGTTGGGATTAAGTTTTACTGCGAAACAACAATCGAACTAGCTTACTTCCTTGCTGCCCGACATTTATTAATAATGAATTTGGTTACTTCAAACTTAAAGTTCGATGTAAAGTTTACTCTTTGTTTATTAATAAGGCTGTATGTGTTTAAATTTGTCGTATCTGTTGAATAACAATCATCTTTCTTGGTATTTTCGTAAACGGCTGAGTGCAGGTGACCTTAGGCTTAAACAGGCATCTGGGCCTGACCGTTATATATGTGTTTGATTTATTTGTTGTTGTTTTGGGTTATGGTGTATTGATTTCTATATGTGTTATTTCTTTGTTGTTGTGTCTGTTCTTGTGCAACTTTAAAGTGAAAATTCATTGCTACATGTGGAAGCTTGTTTTGTGGCAAGCATCATTGATCAGATATTTTCACTAATTGTCAACGTTTAGCTGTAAGCTTTCCTTAAAAAATAAAATATCAGACTCATACTAGGTTCTAAATCGTAGGCATAGGTAAGTAAGTACATACCTATGTATTGTAAAATTTTGGCCTAGTTTCATACAATTATCTACGGACGAGATTTTAAATGAAGGCGCACCATTGTTTGAATTGAGATTGGTCTATATATAAACTACAAATTAGCATGTTTTTGTATGTAGGCGTCTGGAAATCAGCTCAGTTCACCGTTACAACTATTATGTTGTTGATATCGAATTCTAATATGTATACAAGCGTACAATACTTGCTATGATTGTGGATCCAGTTACCCACACCAACAAATTGTATTCAAATACTTAACTCGCTATATGATGAGCAAAATCGTCCACAGTGATTCGATTCCACTTAGAAGAAACCGTGCAAATAACAAAAGTTGCTCAGATTTTAACCCACTTCTGGACCACAATTTGTGTGAAAATACATACACATATCACGCCTATATCCCCGAAGGGGTATGCAGAGGTGCATTACACACCCACAATTTACCAGTATTTTTAGTCCCACGTAATAGGGAGCATACCTATTGCCGTTACCGGGTACATTTATAATGGGTTATGTCCAAATGGCCGAATGTATTTAATAAAAAGTAGCAGCTATATTGTAATTTAAAAAAATATTGAAACCCGTTGCCTTGCGATGAAATTTTGATGAAAGGCAACAAAATCTTACGTGCCAGCCGCTATGGCACAGCCAATTAAATCTTGGGCGTCTCGGACTATTGTGAATATATATAATTTGTGTGAATATTATCAGGCGTGGCATTAGGTTTACTAGTCTCTACTACCGCTAAGAATGAAGCATTGTAGTGTCTAATACATAGGTGACCTCATACATGACCTCTTCTATGAGCCATAACAATTTGGCCAACGATGTATCAAACACCCTATATAACAGTGGTTTCTGGCTGTTTGAATTTGGATTAATGGTTATTGGTATTCTATTGTTTATGGTTTCCGGGGCGTTAATTTGCTTGTCATCTACATTTTACTAAACTAAAATTGCG
Organism: Nudaria mundana; assembly: GCA_963556515.1. Classification (NCBI taxonomy): domain Eukaryota; kingdom Metazoa; phylum Arthropoda; class Insecta; order Lepidoptera; family Erebidae; genus Nudaria; species Nudaria mundana. Next base: position 20,282,229 of record OY748289.1, on the reverse strand, counting down.
AGTGTATTTGCCGCTCAGAGATATGGACGTATTCGACTCCTGAAAAAAATACGTTTTGGCGCTTAATATTGTATACCTCTGAGGTACACTAATGTATGTGAGATGTATAAAACTAGTTTTTATTACTGTTACATACAGTTTTGCGGTCATAAAATCACAGCCTTCGATAACTTAACGGTACATAGTTATAAAGTACCTTTTCATTTAATTTATACAGCCACGCCTTGAGGAGGTAAATGTGTTACACACAATCACATTTCACCATATTGTTTCTGATTTGATAGCTTGTTTTTTTAAATCTGCGAGATTAGGAACAGTTGATTTTAACATAATTTACATGGGACCTATAAACCAACGAGATGATTCTGTTAAAGGAACACGATTCATTCGTATGGCATCATCGGCTATATTACTGAGGGTACCCATCGCCACTCACTGACTTGTGCGAGTTCAAGTATTCCGCCTAGCTAGACGATGAGCAACATCCGGCTCGAAGGACCAAAATGAAGCTAACTAAAGAAATTTAGCTGTCCAAATAGGTGTATTACAGAGATTTAAAATATAGGACTTATCTTCCAAGTTCTATCGACCCTCCTTCGAATCCGTTTACTGAGCGTAACACCACTACCACTCACTGGTCTCACTACACACTTGAACGTGTTTACGATCACGAGGAACCCTTTCCCAACCCATTTGGGATCGGCTTTTCCAATCTAACTACGATGTGGCTGAACTTCGATACTTTCCGTATAGAGACTGCCATCTGAACTCCGCAATCCATTAGTGATAAAGAGGTCCTATAGGATTTTGGGCTCGAACTAATCCGTCACGGCTACCATAGATATTTGTATGCCCACCGGGACCAACGGCTAAGTGCTCTCCGAGGTACGGAGAGGTCGCAATGTTTTAAGAAATGGTCACCCATACTAAAACCGGCCTGGTTAAGTGTTGCTTAACATCATAAATTAATCCTATATAATTGTACTAGCCGCTCGTTATAGGGGATATATCAACCTATTGCCCTTATGGTTACAATAAAAAGTCACTAACCACTCTTGAATCCGAACCTCCCATCTCTGCAGTCCGGGCAAATGCTCTATAGGAATGTACTGCTCCTCGATAATCAAAGTTTCTCAACAAAGATTTAAAGGGAAAAATGCACTGTTTAAAACGGCAGTTTAAAACAGGAGGTGAAACTCGTGGTTGTTTCTATTGAACATGGTTGGTTTTAAACCGTGTAGCCAGCAAAAATCTGTTTTTAAACAGTTTCTCCCTTCACAAACTGTATTGTGTGCACAAAGCGTGACTATTCCAACATTCCCATACATAGTTTTCTAGAATTATTTTCTACATTATTATGCAACACATTTTCTAATTGACGTTATTATAAGCAAAATATTGAGTCATGCATTTTTCTATATTACTGCCAACAACAGGTGCTCAGTCGTTCTGCTGGCACATTTATCTGTTTAAACATTGTAAAACGCAAAATTACTGATGCACATGACCCTATGAGAGAAATCTATTTCATTAAAATTCAAACTAAGAAAAAAAAATCTCAATTGTATAGATGTAGGTACAACTGTTGACTTTTTTGTACGTTTTAAGGGTTCCTTGCCCCAAGGGTAAAACGGAACCCTATTTATCTCGTATTAAGGCTCCGCTGTCCGTCCGTCCGACTGAACGGAAAATATGTTTTTTTTCGTTCTCTGCAATTATGAGACAAAAAAAACTTTGCAATACCGTTATTCGAAATTGGAACAAAACAATTCAAATGATTGACAACCGATTTCAGTAAAGAGACAATAAGCACTTTCATTCACTCTAAGATTATGGATGATTAAATAATTTAGCGTTTGCTGCATACAGTACTTTTACCTTAGAGTTCGGTTCTTTAAGTTCCATTATTTTAACTCAAATACAACTGAAGAGTGGTCCTTTAGTTAGTCCAAATATGTTTTGCTCGGTCTTTTATATTTTTTTACTTTTACCCGGTTAACTTGTACCGCTTTAGGACTAAACTTTTCACCGTTTTCAACCTTCCCTGAACTTTCACAAATTGTAGTTCAAGATCAAAATTAGCCAGTTCGCTGCAGTCATTCTAAAGTTTTAGCGAAACAAACTTCGACAAATCAGGTAAAGTTTCTCATCGTTTTAACCTTACACTTCCTAAAATATTTTAAGATCTAAATTTTTCAGATCGGTCCATTGGATATGTAGAAGATACATGTACGCACAGTAGGTACACGATAGGACTCTTAAAAATCTGTTATAAACCTCGAGTGGTGATCAGCAAGCGCAACACTGCTGTGATGTTGGCTTAGATGGACCCCTATAGCTATCTAATGTTGTGATATTCATCAGTTTATCACCACCCTAATGGAATATGATGATGAAACAGATGATGACGATAGTAACGAAAGTAACGCACCTTGTCTCATTTATGGTAAATCTTTAGCAGCTAAACTTTTGCTACAAGTTTTTATCTTTGCATCGTTAGAGGATGTCAATATTTAGATGTTTAAAGTTGTTTTGCCATTTATGTGGGGAGTGTGGGCGATCTCGTTGGCTACCAACATTTATTATGGTCCGGTTTGATGCGGGAACGCCGCTTTTCACGAAGGAGATTGACCTCCTTGCTTCGTCATCATCCACTGCACCTTTGCCCAACCCAGTTGGGGTCGGCTTTCCAGAATTACTGTGAAACGGCAGAAATTCGACATTTTCCGTGAAGCGACTACCATCGGACCTCCACAACTCCATGGCAATATGGAAGTTCTGTAGTTAAGTCGGATTGTTTTTAGGGTTCCAACTACCCGTAACGACTGCAATAGATGTTCGTATAGGCACCGGGACCGAGGCACGGAGGGGTCTCAATATCGAATGCTAGTAACTGACAGTTGCTAATAAAATAAATATTGTTGGACATGGTCACACAACTTCATCCAGCCCAAACTAAGCTATAAGCTTGTGCTATGGGATCTAGACGACTGATAAACATACTTATATATTTCTAATACATACATAGAAAACACCCAAACTCCGAAACAAACATTTTGTGGATCACACGAATATTGGATTCGACCCGAGACTCCGGAGTCGAAAGCAGATGCACTACCGAATCAGTCATTAGTAATTAGCAGCAATTAGTAATTAAACAAACTAATATGACAGTTGCAACTGAAACTATTAAAATGAAACAACTTGTAATATTGACAACCTTGAATGTAAGAAACAAAAGCTTAATAAATACATTATTGGTAGTTACCGACTACAACGTGACTGTGGCGAGGCCATGTACTGTTACCAATCAGGAAACTACATGACTGCAGTATTTTCTTCTCATAACAGTCACGCCTAACCAATTTTATAGTATACTTCGATCAATAATATGCTTTACTCACAGATGCCCGTGGATCCACTCGGGTGTTTAAGTTTATCCAGGTCAAAAGTAGCCTAATAATCTGCTCGTAGTCTGGGTGTAATCCCGTACCAAATGTTATCCACACGTTTTTTTTTAATTGCTTGGCCCAAGGCCGCGGTTGCTCCCACGTGTGTTGCCGGGCGTCTCTGGTACGCACGCAAGATATTTCTAGTGGCGCCCGGCGGACTTTGGCTACCTGTGTGGCCTCATCGGAGGTTTGGTCGGGATGAGAATCCCTCGTCGTTGGGATTTTATCCACCCCTGTCCTGCCTTATCCTTAAGAAACATAGTACATACCTAGAACCTATCGACAAATATTTATTATAACTTTTTATTATACAGGGTTATTTTAAAAGTATGTAAGACTTTCCGTGGGCGAAATCCTGACATACTACTAAACACCTATATGTATCACAATATAGAATATAGAGTAACATGAGATGTGAATAGAGGGGTAAAATTCACACATGGAGTTATTTGTCTTTCTGCAAAGTAGAGTGCAAGAAAACTATTTAAACTGCGAGATCACCTCTAACAAAAATAGGTATTAGCAGAAAATCTTTTGCCAAAAACCGTGTTGTATTTTCGAATGAATACGGTAAACAAATTCTTTCTAAAATACGTGACCGTTTTATGCTAATCAGTATAAACAAAAATAATTTATACAACTTGACGTAAGTACTACGTACAAACCTAATAGAGAACACATTCCAATCCTTTATGATTTACATAACAGAGTATTAGTGACAGGCATCGTATCACTACAGTAGTACAGATAAAGTTGAGCCTTGCTCTTGACATACGGTCACTCGCCACGCATATTAATAGACTCAAGTGATTCACAACACTAAAGTACTACCATTTAATTTTACGAGTCCGACGCGGGATATGACTGGTAACGCTCGCCTTGTGTGTCGAAATAGTTATTCGAAAAGTAAATTCAAAAATCGAACATGTAGAATTTCCGATTTTCGCGGGTGTTTTTTTTATAGTGCTGTGACATGTTTGTGATCACAAATGTCGAATCGGAAACTAAGAAAAGGCAAGTAGTAATACAATCGATTTAACTTTGATTGTTTTGATAGATAAAAACTGCATTGTCTCTCTGTGTACTAGGTACGCGACATGGTATCGTATTGAAATATTGTCCTGCGGTTAATTTGTACGTGGAACTATGTATTGAGCATTCCAGAGCTTAAAATTTCACAGAAAAAATTGATAGTTTGACCTAGATAGGTATGACATTTAGAGACGCTTCATTGTTTTTTTTAAACTAAGGAGATAAATCTGAAATTGAGGAAAATACAAAACAAAACCAAAGGTACCTAAGTGAAAGAGTTACATAATTTTTTAATCAAAGTAATGTAAGCCTTTCTTAAATTTATTGTTTGTTTACAGTGGCTATACTAACAGATATATTAAAACACGACACGTTGAATACTGACTGAAGTCGATCAAAATACAAAATTCAAACCATCTGACGTAAATTTCCGAAAATATGCTACGAAGTGGCCACTAGATGTTATTCAATAAAAAAAAACGTTATCTTAGAATGCAGTTGTGATCATGCGGCCAGCAATGCCCGTCGGCATTCCACACATGCCGAGCGGTAACACGAATCAGTTGCCTTGCCATTACTTGTAGCGAACCGGTTCTACATCCTTTAAGGCCGTGTCTTTGTGTTTTGTATAGATAAGTTTGTACTGGTTTCGCTAAAGCTCTCAGCTGCTAAAGGGATAAATACACGATTGCAAACGCGGTTTTAAACGTGGTATTAAAATGAGGGCTTTGCTGGCCATACGGTTTAAAACCAACAGCGTTCAATACAATATTGTTGGTTTTAAACAGCCGTCTTAAACCGTGTATTACCCTTAAAGATAGCTGGGAATACTAGGAAGGGCCTTTATGTATTTATGTTGAATCTGTGCTGCACTTAACAATTAAGAATTTAGCCCAAAGTAAGCTAAAAGAAATTCTAACAGAAGTTATTATTGGTTAAAAATAGCTTTTCCAAACTTCTCCAAAAAATTAAAATCTGTGTCAACTTTCGCGTTCATCCGTTCGCGTAAATTTCTTAAAAAAATATATTTAACAAATTACGCGGTTAATTTTTCGCTTCAAATATCAAGCCTGTTACCAAGAAATATGCTTAAAATGTTGAAAGTTTTGCATAAGGTAGGTATAAAATATTTGAGCAAACCCGAGATCAATCGCGGTAAAATTGCATTCACAACAAACAGACGTAAGTCAGGCCGTATGCTCAACGACCTTTGGATAAAAAAGCTCGATGTATTTCACTTCGTGATGTTGTCCCTCTGCGATGACTGTCAGTGTCAATCGTTGCACAGGCAAAGATTAAAATGCACTATAATCCTGCATTGGTGAATGTGCGAATGTCAGGTGTATTAAGTATTACGTTCCAAGTTCTATAAATTATTCAAACCGCTGCGATTTCTCAACGAATTCCTGAACGCAGCTGCAACCGTCATCCTTGAATGGTTGCGGCTTAGATTCTGTTTTAAAAGTCAAACAATTTTTTATCACGTTTGACAAGATCTCTAACAATTTAAATTCATTTATTTAGTCCATCCATATAGATTTACAATTCAATTATACACGGTAAACATGCACAAAATAATATAAAAATAAAAACCTAAGAATATAATAATGATAATTATAGCAAAATTTCAAGATAAAATAAAAAATTATGGAGTTTATAACAATAAAAGCACACTGATAAAATTATTAATAATAATAATAATAACCATCATTATTGTATTACAATCGATAATCAATGATAAATTATTTTGATCAATGATGACGATTTTTTTTATTAAATTCATTTGGTCTTGCCCCCTATTACGTGGGACCAATACTGACAAATTGTGGGTTTCTAATGCACCTCTGTCTACCCCTTCGGGGATATAGGCAAAAGAAAAGAAAAAAGAGTGTTTTATTTGTATGCACAAATAAAACACTCTTTTTTCTTTTCAACAACATTTTACATTATAAACCTCTTTCATTATTTAACATTTAAACTTAGTTCAAGTTCGACATTTATTTACTGTCGTAGCAATTGCCACAGACGCAAAGTTTGACGTGACAAGTGACAAGTGTGCGTGATATGTGTCTGTCTGTCAATGATGGAGTATTTTTGAGACTCAAATCATCCTCATCCGCGATGCACCAGCTGTCACACGTACAAGGATCTGGCAAATATACCCAAATAGAGTCACTGACTATGAACGCCTCTACTAGTCCCTAAACCCTACCTATACTTTACTATACCTCGTGTACCTAATCGGGGATAAAGACGTGATTTCCAATATGTGTAAGAATAAGAATAAGCATTGCCATACAACGTGGCAATGCCACCAGCCTTCTGGGAACATTGCCAGTCGGCGACGAGGCGGAGTTCTTTGACGCCTGTATATAGTGTAGATTTTAATGTGTATTTAGTAAGTGTAAATAGTATTTTCATCTACTATTCTGCATATTGTAATTCTTATTGTAATTTAATCATCATCATTCACCGAGCCTTTTCTCAACACAGTTGGGGTCGGCCTTCCAATCTAACTGCGATTCGGCGGAACTTCTATATTTTCCGTGAAGCGACTGCCACCTGACCTCCATAACCCATGGGCGATATCGAAGTTCTGTAGTTAGACCGGTCGGATTTTTGATTTAGGGCTCCAACTACCCCGAACGTCCCCGTCATATAAAAAACCTACGTTGAAAAATAAAAATCAAACGCTTTAACAAATCTGTACTACTTTTACGCTCTAACGCATGGTCTTACGAAATAAAAAGAAAACTACATAACATTTATGAGTAGGTAAATACAAAAAAAAGTACTGCAAAATTTGACAGGTCTTGAGTGATGCATGTTGACAGTTCAGTAAAAACAAACTTCCTAATACCAACTATATATATAGATAATGCGGATACGGATACATTACCAACTTAGTCGATTACTAAGTATTTAGCACTTACTCGATTTTAATAGCTACTAACAACAACACTAGTTTGTTTCTAAAGAGTATTGAGATTGAGATATCCTATTTATTATCGGAAACACACAAGGATAATGTAATCATAATATACCTACCTACTTAAACTAGCTGTTTTTCACGGTTTTATCCGCTTAAAGCAATTAAATTCAATTAAACATTTAACAAATTAATTTCATCTAGTAGTTCCTGCGATTAGCGCGACGAAGTAGACAATAATACAATTGCGTAAGTTTTTAAATTTTTTCATTGTTTCATGAGAATAGTAGATATGTTGTGCAGGCCATATCTTTGGTTTGGTTTGTGGTAACAGCAAGTGAGAGCGAGAGTACTGACAAATGCGCAAACCCACCCCTCCACTCTCGTCCAGCGTTCTTTAATAATCTGGTATTACATACCTACTAAAAGGTTTTTAAATGAATTTTTTTACGTCTAAAATTTCAAAAACCCCTTGAAAATATCGGGTCCTCGAATATATAAAATAATCTTTTTTTATGGCGAATCACATGAACTTAATTAATTGTCAAGAATGTCTACCCGGACGCGTAGACTATCCCTCAACTTTGTGACACTAAAGAAATAATTAACGAACCACCATGAAACCCAAGATCGCGGTGAAGTAACACCGTGTAAGAAAAATAGTTCTACCATTTTTGCGATAACAGCTATTAGGTACTGTAGGAAAATGAGGAGGAGTGAAACAAAACAGTTCCCGTCCATGAAGCATCCACATCAAATAATTACAGCGTTTGACGCACTTCATAGCGGTATGCGCAACGATCGAGTTACCGATCGATTCAAGGTGAATTCAATTTGATTGAATTTACGATACAGATTGCGTTATTAGAATTTAGTTTTCAAAATGCTTGTTGCATTCCTATTTACAACGTGTAGTACCTATATGGATTGCATACGGGAGTGTATTTCCTCGGTCGGCGCAATAAAATCAAAACATTAAAGTCTGTTACGTTACAGGTCCCAATGACACAACTTTAAACATTCAAACCTTGATTGCTAAAATACATTTAGATAGGTATCTAATTAATCGTCATAATATTATTATTATTTCTACAATGTGTAACTTGATGGTGGCGGACTTTGGCTACCTCGACCTTTTAAACATTATTGGGGTCGGGTTTTATCCCGCGCCGGTGAGTGCGCGGCGTGTGTGGGCTGAGAGCCCACAGCAACCCTTCTGGCCCGCTTCTGTAAGGACGGTGGGTTGCTACTTGCTAGCCCGCCGTCCTTAGACCCCGATCATGGAGGTCAGTGGTCTTGCGCGTAGATGAGTCGGCGGCGCCTACGCCGCACACTTCGGGGAGGATACGCTCCCTGTCCTTCTCAGCTGCCTTCTGGCCACGTTCCACTTGCTCCCGCTGAAGACCATGGCTCGTATCATGGTCTCTAACGAGGCTTACTCGCCCACGCTGTGCACTCCACGAACGTGTGGAGTGCTGTGTCTTCGCTGGAAGCCTCGCAGTGTTGAGCTCACAAATAACAATGTATTCGGTTCTGATACTTTGCGAAGCATCCGTGCCCAGTAAACATCTGCGACGCGCGATACTTGATGTCGCCGTGTGGCCTCTCTGCAGCCACTCCTCCATGATCGGTCTCTCCGCTATGATGGTGGCGGTTCCCCACCTTGTTTGCTCAAGTCCCACCTTCCACGTCTCCATAAGATACTGGCGGAGTTGGGACCGCTGATCCTCGATTTCTCGAGACATAAGCCTATGGTCTAGCACCTCCTTGTGTGAATACCACGGGAGGTGCAATTCAACTGATACGTGTCGGGGGACCATTTTATTATAATAAGCCCTTTATCAAAATCACGATTAAGTACCATTGAGGGCTTCATGGTATGTTATCTATATATCAGTTATCACGTTCTTTGCACAAGCTCTGCTTATTTTGAACCGTTTGATGGCGTTGTGTCTTATTGTAATAATTTATTCTGTAGCAATCATAAGAAATTATCCTTTATGAAGTTGTTTTATAATTATTTTTTATTTAAACTTTGTGCACAAATAATGTACAAATGCGGACTTAATGCCATAGGCATTATCTACCAGTCAACCTTCGGGTGATGCAGAGAGAGAGGCTAGGGAATGCTGGGAAAATCTAGCAGAAAAGAAAGATTGAAGCCATTGACTCGAAGAAGAGAGAGAGTTAGTAGTAGGTGCTCAGAATTTGTAAGAAAATTAAAGACAATGGTGGGACCGAGAGATGAAGCGATACTTAATAAGTAGGTATTACTCAAATGATAGTCAATAAACTTAAATAGTAATACGTACATAAATAATTAATACAAGTAGACTAGTATAAATATCTCCATCAATGTTGAATTCATAATGTTTCAATGTTTCAATTGCGTGTTTAGCTGTCTTTTGAACCACAGTTAAGAACTTTCCCTACATCTTGTTGACTTCTAAAATCTAAACACCGGAAACACTCCATAACCTTTACAGCTACATTGTGGGGATATTTCGCCTCAAACCGTGGGGTTATGTTAACCACAGAGCGTGGACGATATGCCAACCGTGACCGAATAGCGGTCGTCGTCTAGACCGACAATAAGTGCAATAAAATTCACGCCTTTCAACCGACTTCCAAAAAAGTTCATCAAGTTCATCATCATCAAGTTCGACTGAATGTTTTTTTTAGGTTTGCTACCTCATATCTCTGGACTGGGTGAACAGATTTTGTTTTTTTTTTAAATTGAAAGCTACTACTTCCCAAGTGGTCCCATTCCGACATTTATTTGGTCCCATTTCGGTAATTAGAAGTCGGTTGTTGTGTCAATTTTTGACGTTTATTTTATAACAAGAGTGTTTCTGAAATGATCATCGCTTCTTTATTGGCGCTAAGCTTTATTGTTTTTAGGGTTCCGTAGTAAAAGTCTCGGAACCCTTATAGTTTCGTCATGTAGAAAATGGATAATCTACCTGAGTTTCTTGCTGGTATCTTCTCAGGAGAACCAATTTACCGAACCAGCGAAAGAATAATTTTCAAATGGTTATTTTATGTACTTAATTTAGTATTTTTATAATATTGCTTGACATGAAATTGTAAAATTTTGACATTCATAATGTGCTCTTTAAGTGCGTAAACTGAATAAACGAAATTGATTCTTTGAATCTTTGTCCGTCCCTCCCCTCCGTCCTTCCTCGGCTAGCCTCCCAAACGGTGGGTGCTAGAAACTTGAAACGTTGCATGGATATATATATTTACTACGCCGACAGAGTGATACAATAAAATTTTGAAAAATATTTTGTTTTGGGGTACCTCCCCAACACTTAAAGTGGGAAGGATTTTTTTCTCGCGTCTACTCCATCGTGTGGGGTATAAATTAGATAGGTCTTTTAAAAACATTGAGAGGTTGCTTAAATGCTTTTTTGATTTAAGTATCCGTCTGCGAGATATTTAACTTAACAGAGCATGTCTAAACGGCTGGAAGAACCTGAAAAATCTCCATGATGGTAGTCCATGTAATGAACTTTGAAGGAAAACTATAACGGATAGTATAACTCTGTTAGTTCAGGAGTTATAGAGGCTTTTATGGGTAACTACGGGAACCTTAGATCAAAAATACTATAGATAATTGGATTCAGTACAAATACAACGCGGAATCTTGGCACTCGAATACTATATGTATAGGTAATTATTACAAATACCATCTATAAAATAAACAAGATTGTACATTGATGGTTGACATAGAAATAATTCGTAATAATTAATTCAAAAGCATTAATGTACAGCGCCGTTGTCGTAACCCTCGAGAGTCAGCAAGCGGAATAGGAACTTAGTACTACGCGCGGTTGAAGCGCCCAGGTGTGCAATGACCGAGGTGAAGTGGTGCCGTTTTTAAAGCACCGATCGGTAATCTAGGTATTTTTGATCTAAGACGGGAACCCTGTCTTGTGTGGATCGACACGCACTTGCCCGTTATTTTAATTTCAACTCTAATGACTGCTTCGGTGGCGTGGTCGGTAGTGCATATCCGCTTTCGACGCCGGAGTCTCGGGTTCGATTCCCGGTCGGGACAAACTTTGTGTTTGTCCCGACCGGGACCTATTTACAAAAAAAAAGTTTATAAGTATTTGTATCAGTTTATCTAGTACTCATATAGCTTTGCTTAGTTTGAGACTAGATGGCGTTATGTGAATTTTCCAAACATATTTATTAAGTATTTATTTATTATAATGTGATGATACCCGCGTTCTCACGGAGCATATTAGATTAAAAAGTTGCACACGTGGCATTATGATGTGCAGAGTTACTTAATATCCGTTCCTTCAATTCGAAACACTATAGTTCCTGAGATTGAGCTAATCTCAACACAACTATTTTAATTTTGTAAAAAAATTTAAACCCTTTGCCTTGCGATGAAATGTTGATGAAAAGCAACAAAATCTTACGTGCCAGCCGCTATGACACAGCCAATTACAGTCCTGGGCGTCTCGGATTATCGATTAAATATAGATATTAATAATGTAGTTACAAGTCTATTAATAGATTACAAATTGTGGTGGGAACAGAAATACAATATAACTGTTTGATAGTAAAAAGTTATGTGATCTTCGTTGGGTTTTAAAAAAGAGATTCATAGAATAGTTTCCATTTCTCGCTCTCTCCATTCCCACGGGAACACATTACCGGTTTAGAAAGTATCATATGCGCCGTGTGAAGTTGTCTATCTGTGTGTAATTGTAATTTTGATTTTCATACAATTACAAATCTATTCAACGGAAAGCCCGATTGATTACTTGACTGCTTCGGTGACGTGGGTCGGTAGTGCACCCGCTTTCGACGCCGGAGTCTGGGGTTCGATTCCCGGTCGGGACAAATTTAGTGTGTGATGAACTGATGACACATACATTTGTGCCGAAGTCTGGGTGTTTCCTATGTATTACAAAAACATGTATATACGTATTTATATCACTTTATCTAGTACTCATATCACAAGCTCTGCTTAGTTTGAGACTAGATGGTGTTGTGTGAATTGTCCTTACATATTTATTTATTATAAAATATTTCGCTAATATCGATCTATGACGCACTTTAGCAAAGGTGTTATTGTTGTGGTCAACTACGTGTATCTGAAATGGGTTCCAGGACTTCCAGGGTTATGTATTCCGTCCGTGGGCAACCCTAGTGGTCTCACACGCGGGTCATTAGATTTGGTTGGACAGCTGTCAATGTAGGTCTCATGTCTGCTTGGCTGTCGTGTCGGGGTCCTGTCAAGCCAGCATGATGGTGTACCCAGGGATGCCCCGCGAGTGACCAGCAGGGCTAGGCTAGCACACACAGACTTCATTGATAATGGCAGACAATATAGAAAAATGCGCTGAGTATTTTTTCATGTATTAATAGTAGCATTTATTCCCGTTAACCCTTCCAGCTAAGTTAAAAGTGCTTGAGGAGTGAGTTCACGTCAGTTGTGTCTAGACCGACATTTTCAACAGACTTCCAAAAAAGGAGGAGGTTCTCAATTCGACTGTATGTTTTTTTTAAATGTTTGTTACCTCATATTTTTGGACTGGGTTCGCCCAGTTATTGATTTTTTTTAATTGAAAACTACTACGTCCCAAGTGGTCCCGTTTGAATATGGTCCCATTCTGACAATTATTTGGTCCCATTTCGGTAACGTGTTTTTTCTGTGATGTTATTGAGCGAAGTGAGCGAAGCTCAATCTTAGGCGACTCATGTATTTCGTTTGTCCGCATACTCCTGCTAAACGCCTAAACCGATCTCCTTCAAACTTACCACAGTGATAACGTGTGGCGTGAGGGTGGTTTAGAACAAAAAAAAATTAAAATTGGACATACCATCGAGGAATAATCACTAAAAAATCAAAATAAAAAAAAAATCGTTGTTCGAAAATTTAACACTTCGCTCAGTTTTTTGCAACAGCAGCATGCATTGCATACCTAGTATACACATTTACGCCAAAATATATCTCCGAAAGGGCAGACAGAGGTGAGAGGACACACCCGCAGTTTGTCAGTAATAATGTTGGTCCCACATAATAGGGGGCAAGTCTATTGCCGTTGCAGGTGAAGATAAGGCCCCTTAGTAGGTTAATAAGCAGAATTACATATTTAAATTATTATTACATCATAAATGTTATAACGTGAATCACTGGACGTGCTTTGTGTCAATTGTTTCAATTATAAATTCAGACAGGTACACACGCTTTCTAAGTCTTTCTTTAAAAGTCTATAAAGGAATATTATATAACCAGTATATAACTTGAACTTAGTTTGTTGGTTATATCGAGAGACGTGTGTTTCAAAAGGTTGCGGTTAGCACTCCTCAGTGATTCACTTAACGTGATAGACGATTTACACTTGGTTAAATGCAAGTGCAACTGATCTATATATTTAATACGACAATTTGTCTGTCTGTCTGTCCGTTCGTCGCGTTTTTCAATTTACATACATTTGCATGAAATATTAAAATATTCTTATTCTTTTTTTTTTTTGAGGCGATACGAAGTTCGTCGGGATAACTAGTTTTACTAATAACTAGGGCTGTTCGCTGGAACGCGGGCGGTTATATCGAAATAATAAATAATAAAGCTAAAAAAAAAAATACTTTTCAATAATGGCGTGAGCCACCAATTAACTTTTAAATGCTGCATTTAAAAATTCAAAGGGATGTTTCTTTAATGCTTAATAACTCAAAAACTATAATAATAATATGTTATATTTATGCCAAATTTCAAGTTGATAGGTAAAGAGATGCGCCCGCTATCGTGTCCCATACATTCTTGATTGAGCCCATCGTTGATCGACTCCGCAAGCTCCGTCTTAATTACATAACAATTGCAACTAGAAAATGTATGAACTCGTATTAATCACTAATCCCAGTGTAAACATGGTCTTATAACTGTATTGCATGTTTAACAAAGTTTAGAATTTACTTATTTGTAAGAAAGTATTTTATTTTCCTAGGCATGTTTTTTCGACTAGAACTTACGACTTACGAGGTTCAGCAGGATTTTTCGACTTCAAATTGTGACTTTCTACCTTTAGATAAGCTTGTAAGACATTCTTAGACCGAAGGCCACCTTCAGTTTCACCATCTTGACATTAACCTCTGGTAAATGTTACTCTATTCCTATAACTAGTGAAATGTGTATGTATCACATGCCTCTGTAACCCTTTAAGGAAACAGGCTTGAGACATGTGTAGTATTAGAAATATTAGTACCGATTAGTACCGATTAGAAATGTTTAACGATTTATTTTTGTTGTATGCAACTACCTTATTGCGCATGGGTAGTAAATAACTAATGAGGCAGTATGTATAATATATTTTACGTGTATTGTATGTAAGTATGTCACAAGAGCAATAATATTCCGACTTTATTGGCACCGTTTACAGCCTTTGTTTCCTAACAAATCAAGGCATATAGGTATACTTATCAAATTTTTTTTTCTCTTTAAAATCTGTTTGTTTTTTGTATTTTTGATCCAATTTATTAATTTTATTGTAAATCAAAATACATAACAGTTTCTAGTTTCTATATGTAAAAGTAGCGGTTGCCCGCGACTTTATCCGCGTGGTAATTTGGAACATATGGATATACGTTACACGGTTATTTTTCCCGTCACTCGTAGTTATTTTCCCCGTCACCCGTAATTATTTTTCCCGTTCCCGTCGCGCCTCACCCGCGATAACATCTAACTTTGCAAATAATTATTTTAGAACGAATTTTATATAGATATATGCTATCGCGGACTTTTTATTAGGAACAAGAACCGTATTCCACGCAGGCGAAGACGCGATCACCAACTAGCTAGTCCGGTATTAAAAAACAGTAGTGAAGTTCTTCTAACCAGATAATATTCAATCAAACTATTGCACAATTTGAAAGTAACTTAAATAGTAAATCATTATCTATTGCACAAAATTGCACAGACTAGCAAGCCGTTTCATCTGACCCGGTTTTACTTATAGCCCGGTTATGTCTATCAAGTTAATTTACAGGCCGTATCTGACATTCCTGTGCATACGCAACGTGCTTGGAATCAAACCCTGAACCAGGGCAACCGTTACATTACACGTGTATTATACTATAATTCGTGGACTTACTGTACCTTGCTCCACTACGCTTTATGAATAAATTCTGTGTGATTTTGTTTAGGCAAATTTGGGGTAAGATGTGATTTAACTGCTAATACATAGTGAAAAGTATTAAGGCTCCTTTCTCATAATGAAAAAGTTGTACAGAAATATTTTTTTGACAAAATGACAGCCAGCAAATGTATTTTTAATCTACATGATGTATGTTTTAGAAGTTATTTCAGTGAAGCAATCGGTCTTGACACAGAACGTCACTTTCGCAAAATGTCATCGTGAAAAATTTGGTTACTAGCAGAATGTCACTTTCGCAAAAATGTCACTTTCTTAGAATGTCACTTTATCAAAAATGCCACTTTCTTAGAATGTCACTTTCGATAACGGTCACTTTCTTAAAAGGTCACTTTCTCAAAAATGTCACTTTCACAAAAATGTCATTCAAGCGTTGATTTCGCAGCAACAACCTGAACCAAAAGAGAACTGTTTATTCATCCTATTAAAGTCGCTACTCGCTCGCGAATATTTTTTCTATATTTATTATTATTATTTCGTTTATTCCTTTACATTCTTATTTTATACATTTTTAAATACATTTATAAAAAAAAAAATTATTATTATTATTCTCTTTATTAACACTTAACACATATTTATTACATTTTTAAATAGATTTATAAAAAAATACATTTAAAAATATAAAAAACAGTAACCCACCGGCATCGGGTACAGGGACCAAGCTACCGGTGGTTAGGGCTCCAAAGACAGGAACTTCCGCACAATACGGGCCGTATTCAACAGAACCGCCTTCTGCATCAAGCCCTTGATCCAGCTGCCTAACGCGAGCCTCTGTAGGTGGAGGTCGAGGCTCTTGGCTATTAGACCATGCGCAGATACGACTATCGGAACAATAATCGCCGAATCCACATCCCACATGTCGACAATCTCGTGAGCTAGGTCTAAATATTTAATTTGTTTATCTTTTTCTGCTTTCACGAGATTCTCGTCATGTGGCACAGTGATATCGACAATTACTGCAAGGCGCTTTAATCGATCCATTATCACTATATCAGGTCTGTTAGCTATAACAGTCCTATCAGTGATAATAGATCGATCCCAATACAATGTGACATGACCGTTCTCAAGAACTGGGTCGGGCACATACTTGTAATAAGGTACCTCCACGTCGACAAGATTATACTTTAGAGCAAGTTGCTGGTGGATTATCCTGGCTACTTGGTTGTGTCTGTGCAAATACTCACCGTTCGCAAGACGGGAACAACCAGAGATAATATGTCTTAAAGATTCTCCGGGACGATGACATGCCCGACAGATGTCTAGCGTCCCATCTTTGACAATAAATCTCCGATAGTTATTCGTCATCACGACTTCGTCAGTGATTGCACAGATAAAACCCTCAGTTTCTCCGAAGAGATCACCAAATCGTAACCAGGATACCGATGCTATTGAATCAACATCGGGCCCATTTAGAGCCCGATAAAATCGACCATGCAGTTCCTTGCTCTTCCATATTTCCTTCCGATCAGATACACTTAATATTACAGGTTTGCGCCAGTTCTCTTTCGCAAGGGACAGCGGGGTCAGTCCGTTGTCTATTGCCACAACATCTCGATGCACATCCACGTCCACCTGTAGGAAATACTCTCTAAGGTTGCATATCTCACGGTTATGGAGAGTCTTGGCATTTAAAAATCCTCGACCCCCACATTTCCGTGGTATATACAACCTCATTACTGACGAACGTGGGTGGTGTATTCGATATGAAGTCAATAGACAACGCACCTTCCTATCCAGAGCTTCTAACTCCGTCTGAGTCCATCTAAGTATGCCAAAAGAGTAAACTAAGACTGGCATGGCCCAGCCGTTGACAGCACGCACCTTGTTACCGCCTGATAAAAGACTTTTCAGTATTTTTTTCAGGCGGCCAAAGAAACGATCCTGCAACTTCTGTTTCATGTCAGTCTCAGCAATACACAGAGCTTGAGACATACCTAGATATTTGTAGGTTTCGGTTGCGGAGAGCGACCCAAATCGTGTGAAATCTGAAAGATTGACTCCTTCAGATTCCACAATCCCGCCCCTTTTTACGTGCATGACCGCACACTTATCTACCCCAAACTCCATACTGATGGCCTTACTAAAAGTTTCAGTAACTTTTAGCAAAGCCATCAAATCGGGGCCATTAGGGGCAAATAACTTTAGGTCATCCATGTAAAAAAGGTGGGACAAAATTTGACCCCCTCTGCGCATCCGATAGCCTAACCCTGAACCCTCTAGTAACGTACTGAGAGGATTTAGTGCTAGACAAAACCACAACGGACTCAGACTATCACCCTGGAAAATACCTCTCTCAATCCCTATTGGTACACCACCTCCTAGAACCTGACGACACCCTGGATAAACAAGAACCGTACTCCATTGTCTCATACATGACCCCAAAAAGGTGCATAGAGTTGCATCAACTTTATACAGCTCTAGCACCCTCCGAAGCCATGTATGAGGCACAAAATCGTACGCTTTCTTATAGTCAATCCAGCATGTCGCAAGGTTCTTTCGGTTGCGGCGTACCTGCTGGCAAACAGCCATGTCAATAATAAGGAGCTCTTTCGTACCACGTGCCCCACTTTTACATCCATTCTGAGAGATTGACAAGATGTTATTGTTTTGTACATGTGAATATATTTTTACTCTCAGGATGGATGTAAAAAGTTTGTATATGGTAGGTAGACAAGTTATAGGTCTATAATTTTTGGGGTCTGTGGTACTACCAGATTTGTATAGGAGGTGGGTTACTCCGGTAGTCATAAAAGCTGGAAGCGACGATGACTCAAGGGATGACTGGAAGCAAGATGCCAAGCAAGCGTGTGAGCTACGGAACCATTTTAACCAAAAGTTGTGCAGTCCGTCCGGTCCAGCAGATTTCCAATTTGGCAACGAACGAACTGCACAACCAATATCTTCTTCAGATATGGTTATAGGTTCCATAGCTGGAATTGGTTCACACGCCCGCTCAACATCCCTAATCCACGCATCCTGTGTATGATTGACGGGCGTCGACCAGATGCTTTTCCAGAAGTTAACTGTAGAAACAGCATCAGGTAGACTCCCATCAGTCACATCCGAGTTAGGTCGCTCCCACCCTCTATATACCCACCTCTCATTTTTTTGGAACAAGCGATTCTGAGTGTATCTGTCCACTCTTTTTTTGTACCGCCTTATGCGGTTCGCCCACGCATAAACTTTCTGCTTCAGGTAATCGATGCGCTCTGTGACCCGAACAGAGTATTCACAGGGCCTAATATTAGTTCCCACGAATGCACGGGTCACAAAGCGCATGACTCTCGGGCGTGTATTGCCCGTCCTGAAGCAGTGTAGCTTGCCAATGAGCACCCTAGCCTCGTTGATGCGCCGTTCAATTCTGCACTGCCAAGCTGGTACAGCAGGCTTTGGTCGAATAGCTGTTTCTTGTTTAAAAAATTTAACACCAGCTATTCGACATACTGCAACAGCTGCACAGTACAGAATGGAATGGGCATCAGTAATGTTTCTGCAGTTGTTAAAAAACGATGTTAACATCGAGTCTAGGGCACACACTAGCGCCACGTTTTTTTTATGTGTGGGCAAACGCGGAAGCCGCGGTCTACACTCAATAGGGACAGATTGAAACTCACCAATCGCTCGCTCCAAAGCGCTCCTTAATTCCTCATTGTATTGAGTACTTACAGGTATAGCAGCATCACTCACTTCTTCACCAACATGTGAGATGATGTTTTCTTGCGTTCTTTCATTACGGTTACTTTGTAATGGCACAAGTAATGGTTGCAATGAAGAAGGCGTGATACCACTACACACTTCTAAGCGTAGCCTTTCAAGTGTAGCGTCATCCAACAGGTGACAGCGTTGTATGGCGCGCACCTGATCCGATAGGCGTTGTGCCGATACGTTGACATCTGGTTCAAGTACCTGAAACAGAGGTAGCATGCGAACACGGTACGCAGTGAGGTTAGTTCCCCCCTCTGTAGCCACAAAATATGCCCGCATCACGTTTTCATTCATACCGAAGTTCCATCGAATGCGGTGCACATTACCACCGGTAGCGGGGTCCGTAATCGAAGCCGGAGGGCCTCGGGGTCCCAAGCCAGTCGGTGGCCGGCCTCTCCCCTGCCGACGTACAGGTAGAGGCGACGTCGGCGGAGAGAAAAACTCGTCGCTGCTTGAGCTCGACGCCTCACCAGTAGTCACAGTTGTCGACGACTGTAAGGCGGAGCTGTGCGACAAGTCCGGGGTTGGTAATTGTGCTTTTTTGGCGCCAGCTCTGGTCAACATTATATTTTTTCTTGATTATCATCTTATTTTCATATTATCATTTTCAGTTTGTTACACTGACATAATGTGTCAAAGTGTACTATAATTTATAAAATATTTGTTTGTGTTTTTTCCGGATTTTCTTCATGCTGATTTTTTTGTTATAGATATATATTTGTACTTTTATTATGTTTTGAATGATATTTTTGTATTATTGTAGATTAAAGGTAAAATATTTTAGTAAATGCTCCTCAAGAAAAAAATGTGACTGTTTTGTAGCAGTGTTGCCATTATTATTATTATTATTTCGTTTATTCCTTTACATTCTTATTTTATACATTTTTAAATACATTTATAAAAAAAAAAACAAATACATTTAAAAATATAAAAAATAGTGACCCACCAGTAGCGGAGTAGGACCCAAACTACCGGCGGTGGAGGCTACAGACTAAGAAACCTCCTAACAATACGGCACGTGTCGAGGATAACAACCTTCTGAATCTGACTCTTGATCCAACAATCTAACGAGAGTCTCTTGAGATGTTGATCGAGACTCTTCGCTATTAATCCGTTTGCCGAAACAACCACCGGGACAATGATCGTCGAGTCTACGTCCCACATGGCGGTTATCTCGAAGGACAGATCAAGGTATTTACTAAGTTTGTCCTTCTCTGCCTTCACGAGATTTTCGTCATGCGGGACGGCGATATCGACGAGCACTGCCCGACGCTGGGTCCGATCAACCAACACGATATCGGGCCTATTTGCAACAATAGTCCTGTCCGTGATGATTGATCGGTCCCAGTAGAGCAATGCACGACCATTCTCAAGAACTGGCACTGGTGTATACTTATAGTACGGTACTTCAAACTCAATAAGGCCATATTGAAGAGCAAGTTGCTGGTGGATGATCCTGGCTACTTGATTGTGCCTATGCAAGTACTCGGTGTTAGCAAGATACGAACAACCGGAAATAATATGGCGAAGTGATTCACCAGGACGGTGGCATGCTCGACAAATGTCGACCGTACCGTCCTTCATGATGTATTTCCGATAGTTGTTCGTCTTGATAACCTCATCTGCAATTGCACAGGCAAAACCTTCAGTTTCCCCAAAGAGGTCCCCAAAACGCAGCCAGTTCACCGAAGCGAGCAGGTCTACGTCGGGTCCTGTTAAGACCCGGTAGAACCGCCCGTGTAGCTCCTTACTCTTCCATACGTCCCTACGGTCTTCAGTACCTAGCACCTTTGGTTTACGCCAGTTCTCGTTAGCCAAGGAAAGAGGTGTCAGGCCCTTGTCAACCATCACGACATCGCAATGAATGTCAGACCCGTTCTGTAGAAAGTAATCTCTCAGACTGCACACTTCACGGTTGTGGAGGTTCTTGGCATTCAAAAAGCCTCGACCCCCCCACTTCCGCGGAATGTACAGTCTCATGACAGAAGATCGTGGGTGTAACATTCGATGCAATGTCAGTTGTTGACGGACTCGCCTATCCAGGGCGTCTAGTTCCGTTTGAGTCCACCTAAGTATGCCAAAGGAGTATAACAATAAAGGTATCACCCAACCGTTGAAAGCCCGTATTTTGTTACCGCCGGACAAAAAACTGTTAAGAACTTTTGTCAGGCGGCCAAAAAAACGTTCTTTCACCGATTTCTTAATGTCCTCTACCGCTATACCCAATGACTCTGACATACCTAGGTATCTGTATGTTTCGGTCTCGGAGAGAGATCTGAGAGTTATTATCTCAGAAAGTTGTAAATTCGGTGAATTTACAACCTTCCCCCGCTGTACATGCATAATCGCACACTTATCAACACCGAACTCCATCTTAATGGCATTACTAAAAACTTCCGTAGTTTTTAGTAATGTCACTAAATCTTGGTGCTTCAGTGTGAACAGTTTGAGGTCATCCATATACATCAGGTGAGAAATAACCTCACCCCCTCTACGAAACCGATAGCCTAGCCCTGAATCCTTCAGCAATGTGCTAAGTGGATTCAGTGCTAAACAGAACCACAATGGACTCAAACTGTCGCCCTGGAATATACCACGCTCAATCCTTATCAAGTCATGCGGACCAGAAGCGCACTCACCACTACCTGGTTGACGAAGTACTGTGGTCCACTGCCCCATACATGAGACTAAGAAGGATTTAAGAGTCGGATTAATTTTATACAACTCTAAAATCCTCCCCAGCCATGAATGAGGCACCGAATCATAGGCCTTCTTGTAGTCAATCCAGGCAGTAGAGAGGGCGCCCCTACTCCGCCTAACTTGTTGGCTAATGGTCATGTCAAAAAGGAGTAGCTCCTTAGTACCACGTGACCCAGCCCTACATCCATTCTGAGCACTATCTAAGATGTTATTTGACATTATATGTGAATTTATTTTAGTTCTCAGAATAGATGTAAGGAGCTTGTAGATAGTAGGTAAGCAAGTGATAGGTCTATAGTTTTTAGGTTCCGTGGTACTACCTGATTTATGGAGCAGGAAGGTGATGCCAGTGGTCATAAAAGCGGGTAAGGAACCAGACTCGAGGGCTTCTTGATACTGTGTTGCCAAGCGTTCATGCGAGCTTCGAACCCACTTGATCCAAAAGTTGTGCAATCCGTCCGGCCCAGGACTTTTCCAGTTCTGTGCCGTACGTATTGCGCAACTAACGTCTTCGGAGTTTATTGTAATAGACTCCATGGGCTCGATGTTATCGCATTCACGCTCGACAACACGGATCCAATCACCCTCCGAATGTTCGACGGGCATCGACCATATGTCACGCCAAAATTGATTCATGGCGCGAGCATCGGGCAGTTGTCCGTCGCTCAAACGTTGTCCAGTTCCCTCCCACTCTCGGTACACCTTCCTTTGGTCACTTTGGAAGATACGATTCTGCCAGTATCTGTCTACACGCTCTCTATAGCGACGAATACGACTCGCCCATGCATATACTTTCTGCTTTAGAAAGTCAATACGTTCCGTGACATTAGCTAAGTATTGCTGGGAGCTAATACCGGTCCCAGCGAATGCCTGAGTCACGAAACGCATGACCCGTGGACGATTATTTCCCCGGCTAAAACAGATAAGCTTCGCAATGAGAGTCCTAAATGTGCCGATACGTCGCTCGATTCTTGCCTGCCATACGGGCACACCACCCGATCGTGGTGTACGGTTAAATTCAGGGAATTTAACGCGTGCAACACGACAAGCGGTAATAGCTCCACAGTAAAGAATCGAGTGGGTATCTAGCAAATCATTGCTAGTCCGTAAGTACGGATCTAGCAACGCATTCAGGGCTCCCATCAACGCCAGATTTCGTCTATGCATGGGCAAGCGTGGTAGCCGTGGCCTAGAATTAGGTGCAAACCTATACTGAGAGATCACATCCTCCAAAGTACTCCTTAATTGCTCGCTTACCTGGATAGATATATTACTCGTATCATCTCCTGCGTCGAGCACGGTCTCAACTAAAGTGGCACTAGTTGCAACCGTGTGTGTAGCAGATGATGGTGCACTCGTTAACGCTGGAGCTGGTCGAGTAGATAACACTTCCAGGCGAAGTCGATCAAGCACAGGTTGATCCAGCAACTTGCATCGTTGGATAGCCCGCACTTGATCCGATAGTCGTTGTACGGCAACGGTTATTGTTGGTTCAAGAGCCTGAAACAAAGGGAGCATCCTTGAACGGTATGCAGTCAGGTTGGTTTCCCCATCTGTAGCCTCATAATATGCCCGCATGACATTTTCATTGATGGATGAAGTCCATCGCATGCGGTGCACAATACCACCGGTAGTGGGGACCCTACTCGAAGCTGGTAGGCTTCGGGGTCCCAAACTGCTCGGCGGCCGGCCTCTCCCTCGCCGGCGTACAGGTGTTGGCGACGTCGGCGGGGAAAAATACTCGTCACTTGACGATGAGCTCGACGCCTCAGCAAGCACTTGTGTCGCAGGTGTGCGGTCCGGCGCTTGCGAGGCGGAGCTAAGTGATGAGTCCGGGGGTGTTGGGTGTGCATTCTTACTCCTGGCTCTTGTTATCATCTTTATACATTATTCATAATTCATCCTGTTAATTTTTTCGAAACAATTTTTGATATTTTGATGGTTGACGTTTGTCAAAGCTTCGTTTCATATTTGTAGATTTTGTTGTTGTTGTGATTCTTGTAATAAATTTTGAAATATAATATATAATGAACTTTTTGGTAATAATATTTTGAAATCTGTATGAATTTTATAAATTGAGGCAAGATTATTTTAGATAAAAATATTAAAATATTTTATAGATGAAAATGACGTATGTACAGATGTCTAGAGTTGCCAGTATTTAATTATTTATTTATTTATTTATTTATATTATTATTATTATATCGTTTATTCATTTCTATTCTTATTTTATACATTTTTAAATACACTTATAAAAAACACAAATACATTTAAAAATATAAAAAATAGTGACCCACCAGTAGCGGAGTAGGACCCAAACTACCGGTGGTGGAGGCTACAGACTAAGAAACCTCCTAACAATACGGCACGTGTCGAGGATAACAGCCTTCTGAATCTGATTCTTGATCCAACAATCTAACGAGAGTCTCTTGAGATGTTGATCGAGACTCTTCGCTATTAATCCGTTTGCCGAAACGACCACCGGGACAATGATCGTCGAGTCTACGTCCCACATGGCGGTTATCTCGAAGGACAGATCGAGGTACTTACTAAGTTTGTCCTTCTCTGCCTTCACGAGATTCTCATCATGCGGGACGGCGATATCGACGAGCACTGCCCGACGCTGGGTCCGATCAACCAACACGATATCGGGCCTATTGGCAACAATAGTCCTATCCGTGATGATTGATCGGTCCCAGTAGAGCATTGCACGACCATTCTCAAGAACTGGCACTGGTGTGTACTTATAGTACGGTACTTCAAACTCAATAAGGCCATATTGAAGAGCAAGTTGCTGGTGGATGATCCTGGCTACTTGATTGTGCCTATGTAAGTACTCGGTGTTAGCTAGATACGAACAACCGGAAATAATATGGCGAAGTGATTCACCAGGACGGTGGCATGCTCGACAAATGTCGACCGTACCGTCCTTCATGATGTATTTCCGATAGTTGTTCGTCTTGATAACCTCATCTGCAATTGCACAGGCAAAACCTTCAGTTTCCCCAAAGAGGTCCCCAAAACGTAGCCAGTTCACCGAAGCGAGCAGGTCTACGTCGGGTCCTGTTAAGACCCGGTAGAACCGCCCGTGTAGCTCCTTACTCTTCCATACGTCCCTACGGTCTTCAGTACCTAGCACCTTTGGTTTACGCCAGTTCTCGTTAGCCAAGGAAAGAGGTGTTAGGCCCTTGTCAACCATCACGACATCGCAATGAATGTCACACCCGTTCTGTAGAAAGTAATTTCTCAGACTGCACACTTCACGGTTGTGGAGGTTCTTGGCATTCAAAAAGCCTCGACCCCCACACTTCCGCGGAATGTACAGTCTCATGACAGAAGATCGTGGGTGTAACATTCGATGCAATGTCAGTTGTTGACGGACTCGCCTATCCAGGGCGTCTAGTTCCGTTTGAGTCCACCTAAGTATGCCAAAGGAGTATAACAATAAAGGTATCACCCAACCGTTGAAAGCCCGCATTTTGTTACCACCGGACAAAGAACTGTTAAGAACTTTTGTCAGGCGGCCAAAAAAACGTTCTTTCACCGATTTCTTAATATCCTCTACCGCTATACCCAATGACTCTGACATACCTAGGTATTTGTATGTTTCGGTCTCGGAGAGAGATCTGAGAGTTATTATCTCAGAAAGTTGTAAATTCGGTGAATTTACAACCTTCCCCCGTTGTACATGCATAACCGCACACTTATCAACACCGAACTCCATCTTAATGGCATTACTAAAAACTTCCGTAGTTTTTAATAATGTCACTAAATCTTGGTGCTTCAATGTGAACAGTTTGAGGTCATCCATGTACATCAGGTGAGATATAACCTCACCCCCTCTACGAAACCGATAGCCTAGCCCTGAATCCTTCAGCAATGTGCTAAGTGGATTCAGTGCTAAACAAAACCACAATGGACTCAAACTGTCGCCCTGGAATATACCACGCTCGATCCTTATCAAGCCTTGCGGGTCAGAGGCGTGCCCACCACTACCTGGTTGACGAAGGACTGTGGTCCACTGCCCCATACACGAGACTAAGAAGGATTTAAGAGTCGGATTAATTTTATACAACTCTAAAATCCTCCTCAGCCATGAATGAGGCACCGAATCATAGGCCTTCTTGTAGTCAATCCAGGCAGTAGAGAGGACGCCCCTACTCCGCTTGACTTGTTGGCTAATGGCCATATCAATGAGGAGTAGCTCCTTAGTACCACGAGACCCAGCCCTACATCCATTCTGAGCGTTATCTAAGATATTATTAGATACTATGTGCGAGTTTATTTTACTTCTCAGAATAGATGTAAGGAGCTTGTAGATGGTAGGTAAGCAAGTGATGGGTCTATAGTTTTTAGGTTCCGTGGTACTACCTGATTTGTGGAGCAGGAAGGTGATGCCAGTGGTCATGAAAGCGGGTAAGGAACCAGACTCAAGGGCTTCTTGATACTGTGTTGCCAAGCGTTCATGCGAACTCTGAACCCACTTTATCCAAAAGTTGTGCAATCCATCCGGCCCAGGACTTTTCCAGTTCGGGGTCGTACGGATTGCACAACTAACGTCTTCGGAGTCTATGGTAATAGACTCCATGGGTTCGATGATACTGCATTCACGCTCGACGACACGGATCCAGTCGCCCTCCGAATGTTCGACGGGTACCGACCATATGTCACGCCAAAATTGATTCATGGTGTGAGCATCTGGCAGTTGTCCGTCGCTCAAACGTTGTCCAGTTCCCTCCCACTCTCGGTACACCTTCCTTTGGTCACTTTGGAAGATGCGATTCTGCCAGTATCTATTTACACGCTCTCTATAACGACGGATACGGCTTGCCCATGCATACACTTTCTGTTTCAGAAAGTCAATACGTTCCGTGACATTGGCTAAGTATTGCTGGGGACGAATACCGGTCCCAGCAAATGCCTGAGTCACGAAACGCATGACCCGGGGACGACTATTTCCCCGGCTGAAAGAGATAAGCTTTGCAATGAGAGTCCTAAATGTGCCGATACGTCGCTCGATTCTTGCCTGCCATACGGGAACACCATCCGGTCGTGGTGCACGGTTAACTTCAGGGAATTTAACGCGTGCAACACGACAAGCGGCAATCGCTCCACAGTAAAGGATCGAGTGAGTATCAAGCAAATCACTACTAGTCCGTAAGTACGGTTCTAGCAATGCATTTAGGGCTCCCATCAACGCCAGATTTCGCTTATGCATTGGCAAGCGTGGTAGCCGCGGTCTAGAATTAGGTATAAACCTATACTGCGAGATCACATCTTCCAAAGTACTCCTCAATTGCTCGCTTACCTGGATAGACGTATCACTCGTATCATTTCCTGCGTCGAGTGCGGGTTCCGCTAACGTCGCACTTGTAGCAACCGTCTGTGTCACAGGTGACGGTGCTCTCGTTGACACTGGAGCTGTACGAGTAGATAATACTTCCAGGCGTAGTCGATCAAGCACAGATTGATCCAACAACTTACATCGTTGGATAGCCCGCACTTGATCCGATAGTCGTTGGATGGCAACGGTAATTGTTGGTTCAAGAGCCTGAAACAAAGGAAGCATCCTTGAACGATACGCAGTCAGGTTGGTTTCCCCATCTGTAGCCTCATAATATGCCCGCATAACGTTTTCATTGATGGATGAAGTCCATCGCATGCGGTGCACAATACCACCGGTAGTGGGGACCCTACTTGAAGCTGGTAGGCTTCGGGGCCCCAAACTGCTCGGCGGCCGGCCTCTCCCTCGCCGGCGTACAGGTGTTGGCGACGACGGCGGAGAGAAATACTCGTCACTTGAAGAGCTCGACGCCTCAGCGAGCACCTGTGTCAGCGATGTGCGGTCCGGTGCCTGCGAGGCGGAGTTTAGTGACGAGTCCGGGGGTGTTATTTGCGCATTTCTGCTTCTGGCTCTTGTTTGCATCTCACAATCACTTCATATTGTTTGGCCATAATATTGAATGTGATGTTGATATTTTTGAATTCATTGAGTGACATGTGTCAAATCTTCGTTGCATATTTCGTAGACTATGTTTATTGTTCTAAAGTTCTAAAATATTATAAAATCCTTTATGTATTGACTTTTTGCTGATATTATTATGAAATCTGAAGTATTTGTATAAATTTAGGTAATAATATATAAATAAAAATATTAAAATATTTTAAGAATGAAAATGATGTATGAGACGTTCAGAGTTGCCAGTTATTATTATTATTATTATTATCCATGATACACTAGCAGCTAGAGCTGATGCGTGTATATCACTGCACTTGTGTTTTTAGTTTGACAGATGTATGTCCAATCTATTTTTTAAAATGTTTGTATTAGGTGCACTTATCACACTTTCGGGCAAGGAGTTCCACATGTGCACGACACGGTTTGGCAAAAAGTGATACATAGGGTTGCTGTTACACTGAGGCTTGCATAATTTCATGGAGTGGCCTCTGAGTTGTTTGTTTGAGTTCATGGTAAACATGTTGTCGATATTTGGTATGTTGTAGTGCTTGTTCCTCTCGCCCTTCTCTGTTCCAGTGTGGTCAGGTTCAGTTCTCGAAGGCGTTCCTCGTAAGACATATTTTTCATAGACGTCACCATTTTAGTTGCTCGTCTTTGGACACTTTCTAGCAGTAAAATGTCTTTTTTGAAATACGGGCTCCAAATTTGGAAGGCGTATTCTAGCAGAGGTCTTAGGTATGTTTTGTATATGTTGAGAAACAATTCTCTGGTCATGACATAAAATGTTTTTCTAATCATGTACAACATTGAGTTGGCCTTTTTGGTAATAGTTATAATGTGTTCATCCCACTTAAGGCTATGTGTGATAACAACACCGAGGTCTCTTTGGGAGTCTACTGCTTGCAACGTCACAGATTCAAGCGTATACTTGTGTTTGGGGTTATTGCTACCAATATGCAAAACAGTACACTTGTTTTTATTTAGTGAGATCAGCCATTCTTTGGTCCACTGCACTATCCGGTCTAGGTCTTGCTGAGTAATGTTTTGAGATACAAGTGGGTTTCCCATTATTTTGGTGTCATCTGCGAACACCGACAATTTAGTAATATGTACATATATCAGAAGGGGTAGGCAGAGGTGCATTACACACCCGTACTTCGTCTGTATATTTTTCGCCCCTCCTGTTACGTACAGGAGGCAAGTTGCTTACTGTCGTTACCAAGTACAATAGAAAATCCATAATCACTTGTTAACTCAAAGCAGTTCGCGAGGGATAAGCTGAGCTATGCATTTGCATGAGTGCAGTGTACGTAAATGTATATGTGACCTTTTTTACACACACACACACACACACATATTGTATACACAGAGGGGCTCGTGGTCTAGTGGTAAACGACAATGTTAACACATTGCAAAGGTTAAGCAACATCTAGTCAGGCCGGTCTTAGGATGGGTGACCATTTCTTAAGACACTGAGACCCCTCCGTGTCTCGGAGAGTACGTTAAGCCGTCGGTCCCGGTCGTCATACGAACATCTATGGCAGTCGTTAGGGGTAGTTGGAGCCCTAAATCAAAAATCCGACCGGTCTAACTATAGAACTTCGATATCGCCCATGGGTTGTGGAGGTCAGATGGCAGTCGCTTCACGGAAAATGTCGAAGTTCAGCCGAATCGCAGTAAGATTGGAAAGCCGACCCCAACTGCGTTGGAAAAAGGCTCGGTGAATGATGAATGATGATGACGTATTGTATACACAGCTACACAATGAGTTTTTACTCTACTTGTCGTAGTCACTCACACAATTGCAAAGCTCAGCTCAGCAAACTCGAAAAACTACTACACTGATTTTCATGATGAGTATATTATGCAGTAGTATAGTTCGCGAGGGATAAGCTGAGCTTTGCATTTGTGTGAGTGACCACGAAAAGTAGAGTAAAAACTCATTGTGTAGCTGTGTATACAATACGTGTGTGTGTGTAAAAGAGCACATATACATTTACGTACACTGCACTCATACAAATGCATAGCTCAGCTTATCCCTCGCGAACTGTATATAACATGCGATCGGTTTGGCTATTGGAGTTTTGCTTTGAGTTAACAAGTGATTATGGATTTTCTATTGTACTTGGTAACGACAGTAAGCAACTTGCTTCCTGTACGTAACAGGAGGGGCGAAAAATATACAGACGAAGTACGGGTGTGTAATGCACCTCTGCATACCCCTTCTGATATATGTAGATATTATTAAATATAGAAAAAATATTCGCGAGCGAGTAGCGACTTTAATAAGATGAATAAACAGTTCTCTTTTGATTCAGGTTGTTGCTGCGAAATCAACGGTTGAATGACATTTTTTGCAAAAGTGACATTTTTGAGAAAGTGACATTTAAGAAACTGACCTTTTTGCGAAAGTGACATTCTAAGAAAGTGACATTTTTGCGAAAGTGGACATTGTGATAAAGTGACCAAATTTTTCACGATGACATTTTGCGAAAGTGACGTTCTGCGCAAGACCTTGAGATTGCTGGCGAGATCAGTTTAGGGATGTCGCCAGTATCCGCAGAGCCCGTCCCTGGTTCGGGCGAG